>OMKN01077475.1:0-11037 GCA_900302345.1 Melanonus zugmayeri
CCTCATGAGCTTTTGTCTTTATTCTTATCTTATACAGTATATGCTGACATTTTTCCTCTCATTTCATTATGGTCACATTACACTTACTCTTGTCTCCTCCTTTCCTCTTGAAGGTATCTGTATAGATGACACATTCAAGATAATTGTGCAGAAAGATTTCTTCATTGATCTTAAACTACCCTATTCAGCTGTCCGTGGAGAACAAATAGAAATAAAGGCAATCCTTCATAACTATCTAATTGAAGAGATCACAGTAAGTCAGAATATTATTGGTCTAATTTGTTAACTTTCCATTAGTACTGTGGAGGGAAGAGTACATTCAGTGATAAGTACTAATATAATCATGCATCTTCATTTCTTGCTCCATCCCTTTATACTTAATGATGCTCTTTTGATTCTGTTTTTACTCTCATCCAAAGGTCCAGGTACAGCTGACAGAGGTAAAAGATGTGTGCAGTTCAGCATCAAAGCGAAACGAGTACACCCAGATAGTCACAGTTCCTAGCCAGAGCACACGCTCCGTGCCATTCATCATAATCCCTATGAAGCATGGCAAGTTCCCCATTGCGGTCACAGCTTCCGTGGGGAATATGCAAATTGACGATGGTGTCGAAGATGTGCTGCTAGTCGTGGTAAGTAAACGGGTGATAGCATAATACATTTTTATTTTTAGCTATATGGTCCTATTGCATTCCTGTACTGATTAACTCACATGTATTTCATCATATTACAGTTTGATGTTTTTAATTCATCCAGACATTTTATTTACTACCATTTTAGAGTCATTGACTAATGTGTAACTAAAATCCAGTATATTTGTTTGATAGCCCAATGGAATAAAGAAAACCAAACGAGTGAATATAAACCTGAAAGTTAGCCGTACGTTTTTCGTCTACTTACTACATTAATATTATACAAAACACAAATTAACTCACAAATATTACAAGTAATCCTGGTGATGAACTGTTTCCAAAACTTTATTACACTTCCAGAGAATAAACAGGTGAAGACTATTACAAATTCAATTGATGAGAAATATATTGTTAAAAACACACCTAGGAGTACACAGATATCTGTTACAGGTAAGATGCAATATTTTCAGTATTTCAGTATGACAGTTAATTTTTTCATTTGATTTTACTATGAGTGTGTGTAGTGTCCTATTGGATAAGCATGATGTTGTGATCTACTCCATTCTCTGTAGCCTCAATTATTGTTGGTGGGAATCTTTTCTAATGCTAAACATCTGTCAATTGTTTTGTGTGTGTGCCTTTATGTTAATGTGTAGGAGGAGCGCAGATGAACATACTTGTGGAGAAGGTCCTGAGTGGGTCATCTATGCGCAGTCTAATCACCATGCCCGGTGGCTGTGGAGAGCAGAACATGATAGGCATGACTCTACCTGTTATTGCTGCAACCTATTTGGACAAAACCATCCAGTGGGATAGAGTGGGGTTTTCAAAACGTGAAGAAGCCCTTGCATATATCAAGAAAGGTACAGCTATATACAGAGCTTTCTGTTGCTAGTTGTGCTCTGAGGGTGAAATGCATTTCCTCAAATGTACACTTATTAGATTGCATCACATTTGTGTTCATTGGAAATTAAGGTTTGTGTGTCACTGTGTTCAGGGTACCAAAATCAGCTTGCCTTTCGTAAGGCTGATGGAGCTTTTACTGTTTTTACTGATAGAAGTGGCCTCTCATGGTAAGGCATGGACACACTATATAAAAATTAACCCAGTTCTGATTTTGTATGCTCACTGAATGCTGATTCAACTTCCCTCTGTTTTCCACTCTTCTCCTACCAAAGGCTGACAGCTTATGTTGCAAAGGTGTTTGCCATGGCCTATACTCTAGTAGACATTGACATAAATCATATATGTGATGCCATCAGATGGGTAATTCAAAACTCACAGATGCTTGATGGTGCATTCAAGGAGATACATGGAGCACAAGTAATACACACAGAGATGATGGTGTGTACATGAATTTATAAAACAAGTTTTGTGGTAGATGAAGCACTTATAAATATCACATTTGTAGTTGGCTATCAAGTAATTTATTAACATGATTTGGACTGCATTGCTCACTCTTGTGTACATGTAGGGTAATGTGCGTGGCTCGGACTCTGATGCTTCTATGACGGCGTTCTCGCTCATTGCCATGCAGGAGGCACAGCCAATTTGTACTAACATTGTTAAGGTGAGTAACACATTTCTCACCTTCTCATATTTGTTCTTGTACCCTTATCTCTCTCTTTGTCCTTGTTTTTACCTCCTACCTATATGTATCTCACAATCTCAAAGAAGCACAAATATGAAATGTATTGTGAATAGTGAGTTATTGTCTACGTTTTTGTTTCGTATTAATCATCGTCATTGGTTAAATTGGTAAAATAACACATTGGTAAACCTTGCTATCATCAGGCATTGGCTACCTCATTAAATATAGTATTTCAAATTCAAGGTGAAGAATGATGGTAAAAAGTAATAATTTATCACATTAATGAAAACTGATTTAATACACATCCCTTGTTGCTCAACATGGGGAGCGCAACATGAAAATTCTCCTCTCCCTCTCATGGGTGATTGCTTGACAACCAAATCATTTCATCATGTGCATAAATGTTTACAATGATTCTCAGTGTGAGACAAAAGTTAGATTTGTATTAATTTGCTTTGAAATCATGCATCACATCACTTGGTTTTAAATAATTGTCATACCCATGTGTCCAGAACATGGAAGAAAGCATAAACAAAGCTGTGAGTTACCTGGAGAAGCGTCTACCAACCCTCACCAACCCATATGCTGTTGCCATGGTATCCTATGCACTGGCCAACGAAGACAAGTTAAACAAGGAGATCCTTTACAGCTTTGTATCCCCAGGTTTTTACGACTCCTGTCCTAAACGTTATAGAAATATATTGGTGGACAAATTATGCAGGAAAGCAAACAGTATGATTTTATTATTGTCTTGTCTACTCTGTGTTCCTCAGAATCTAATCACTGGCCAGTGCCCACGGGTAAACTCTTCACACTGGAGGCCACAGCCTATGCTCTTCTAGCTCTGGTCAAGGCCAAGGTGAGCATCACCCTTTTTAGGACACTTTGTTGTTATTTGTGTTGCACCACCAATACAATTTTTTAAAATGTATTACAATTCTTTGAATTCACAATATTATTCCAGTGTTGCTGTAACATGTTTTCTTAATACTGTTATAGCAGATTTTGCCAGTAGAAAAAGGTCAAATATATATCCTTTTTTTGTTATCTGATTAAAGAAATTTGAGGATGCTGCCCCAATTGTAAAATGGCTTAACACTCAGAAGGCCCACAATGGAGGCTTTCAATCTACTCAGGTAACATGCATTCATTTCAATCTTACATTTAATTCTGTCTCTCACTCTTCTAATGCTTTTTTCTTTTCTTTCACTTTGTGTCTCATTCTTTATTTGTTCCTGTTTTCTTTTATGTCCAGTCAACAATCATGGTGTATCAGGCACTTGCAGAGTATTGGGTGAATGCTAAGGAGCAACAATATGAAATGGATATACAGATTCAATTACCAGGCCGCACAACAGGGCCAGAAACTTTCATAGTCAACAATGAAAATGCCTTTCAGACTAGAACAACTAAGGTAAGTAAAAATCTGCCAAATATGGATTGCTTTCACTGCTGGTGGCAAAGAATGCTCCGTAAAAAATCTACTCCCTCATAACGGTCGCGTGTAAACCAATTGGATGCTATGTCCATATTTTTTTTGCAGTCTATGGTTGCTGCACGACATAGATACTAGAGATACATACTTTATTCATCAGAGGGCAAATGTGGTTGTTACAGCAGCAGAAAAACTAAAACTAAATGTCAATATAAAATAATGAATAAACATACAATAGCATCAAATAAATTATAGTATATTTGTATACTAAGGTTGCACGACTTCTGATTTTTTCAAGTCGACTAATCGATCAATAAAGTCGACTATTCAATCAATGAAGTCGACTAGTCGCCGACTAGTCGTTGATGATGTCATCACATACACACGCATGCAAAAACCACAGACAGAATGGGCTCCAAAAATGGCCGCATCGCTGTTGCGGAACAGAAGTCGGCATTCTGGAACAGAGGAGTGAATGCGGCAATTCCTCCTCCCTTCCCGGCATATTGCCGCAACAACTTGGCCCCCCATTCCGGCTTCATACCTTTTACACAGAAGGCGAGCCGGAATATTGCCGCAACATCCCCGCATTGAAACTGTGTAAACAAGGCTATTGTGAAATCGCTTTATTTTTTCCCTCATCGGCCACTGCATTTGCGCCAAGTCCCGCCCTAGGTTTACGTTGGGGAGTGATGATTGGTTAAGGTTAGGGTGAAATATCAGGGTAAGTCAATCAGAGGCTGTGTGAAATCATGTGGTCAACGACTAGTCACCGTCTCCCGGTAGGCGCCAACGATGTCGACTAGTTAATTAGTAGACTTTTCTGTGCAAGCCCTACTGTATACAGTGTTATATGTTCAGTAATAAGCTATTCCTTTCTCAGCGAGGACATTTTTGTTTGTGTGTGTATGTCTGAATGTCAACAGTTCAAGGACATTAACCAGGAAGTGAGCGTGACTGCTACAGGTTCCGGAGAAGCTACTGTGTCAGTGCGTATTTTGACATTTATTTTGACATATTTGGATAATTACATTTCAATTCCAAAGTACGTATTATGTGCCGATATTTGTATTATGAATCCCACATGGGTTAAATTAATTGTGTAATACAATACATAATTGTAATTATTGTTTCAGCATTGTTTTTTATATATATAATAATATATATATACATGCACACACACACACTGTACATTGACTGTACTGTATTTCTGTCCATCTGTTCAACAGGTAGTGTCACTGTATTATGCAACGTCTATGGAAACGAGCGGTTGTGAGAAATTTAATCTCACAGTGGAGCTTATTGAAGGTGAACTGGTCAATGCTTTCAGTATTTGTATCTACCCATCTTTTTAGTGTTGACTCTAAATAATATCTAATTTCATCTGTTCAAATGTCAACAAAAAAGGGGCAGGTCAAACAAATCAAAAGGCATTTACTTACTGGGACTGGAAGATAGTGTAACATTGCCGATCATACAAGGGGCAAACTGAAGACTCATTCTGTTGAAGAATTAAATTCATATTTTCTGCTTTCACAAAAAGTAAATTTTCTAGGAGAACACGACAGATACCAGGAATGTCCTAGGCTGCGTTTCCCGAATGTACCTTAGCGCTAAGTGTGTCGTGAAATCGCTCTTGAAGTATCCCTTGAGTTCCCGAGCTGTTTCCCGAATGTACCTCAGCGCTAAGTGTGGCGTGAACGGAAGGTTTACACAGGAAAAAACAAAACGCGCTAATATCGTGGGAGGGGGGACCTACACAATGACAGGTAGACCAGTCATTGTGTAGGTTGTGCAATTTAAGTCATGAGTCATGGGATAATAAAATATAAGCATACTCACAGGGATGGTAATGAGGGTGACTCCTCCTATTGTCCAGGGCGTTGGTCTCCAAAGGCCGACTAGTTATGCCCAGCTGATGTGCTAGGGAAGAGTCCAAAAAATTCTCATCATCACTGATGCAGGGAAAACCTTTCTCCCTTCTTTACTCAGGAAGACATTTATCAATGTGTATAGAAAGATCACTGAAGAGATCCAGGGTGGAAGGAAGTTTACGAGAATCCAGATCACCTTATTAATTCAGTGGCCATCTTCAATTTGAAACAACACTGGGGGGATTCCTGAAGATGACAGTAGCTTTTTTGACAGTCGCTTTGTTGACCATATCATATATTTTATGATATATTTTATTATTACAGCAGGAAAAGGTTAAATGGCTTGAGGGATATATTCACAATGTGGAAGCTAAGTTAATGAAACATGCTTTGCTCTTGTGTTGTTGTTGACATTAGCCAATGATAGCGTAAGTTACATCTTTGCTAAGTCTTAGCTTAAGCCTAAAAGTGCCATAAAAAAGATACTTTAAGATAATAAGTAATCTGCACTTGAGGGGGGGTTATCAGTTAAGACAAAACAGGACAACAAAGTGATAAGGCAATGTTTGCTTTGTGTTTATTTTTACAGATGACGAAAAGAGGCTCTGTACAACAGCAAGGTATCATAGGTGGTTAGATAAAGTTAGATATGTCTTATGATCATTATGATAAGCCAGCTCGGTTTACGTAGTGACACTGCTATGCCACGGTGTCACAAAACTCAAGTTGTGGATACACATACCCGCTTGCAAACATTCAACGTTCAACAAAGCAACTGCCAAAAAACCTACCGTCAGCTTCCAGAATCCCCCCCCAGCATTGTTTCAAATTCAAAATGGTCACTGAATGAATAAAGCGAATTCCCTCTGCCGGGCCATGGTGGAAAGTGGCACCACAGAGTTTCTTGGCCACCTCCCTACCGGAAGCTGGGTGGTCAAATACCTTCTTCAACTCTGTAGTGAATACAGAGTGTGTTCATTTGTGTTCATGCTGGAGCATGAACACAAATGAACACTGGGAGAGGAAGGAGTGACCTAGGTGACCAGAATAGTATTTGGAGGCAGAGTCTCTGGAAAACAAGGGTTGCAGGGGATGAGGGTTCAACAGGGGCCAAAGCGTAGCAGGTGAACACAATCACATTCTACTAAGTCCATTAAAGGGAACCAATAGCCTTGTTTACACAAAATAAATATATAGATTCTACAATTCTACATTCTACAACAGTTTATGAATCTAGATTGTATCTTGACGTAAGACTGCACCCATATGTGCAATTACTACCCAGCCAAGGCCTGACTCATTATAACCTTATTCCCAGGCGTTCTCATCTCATGACGGAGAACACATGGTTTAGTAGCGAGAGAGAGGGAGAGACTTCCGAAGGAGGTATCCATATCCATTACATGTTTTGGATACTGCTTTGTCAAATTATTTGTCAAAAACTCCATATTTCTTATGCTTGGCATTCTTCCCCTCTTCTAATTCTTCTTGCTCCGGAGACTTAACTGACGCACACAGCTCACCTGAAGTAAGAGATCACAAATGCATTTCGGTTAGGGTTGGGACTCATGGTTGCAGCCAGCCATTGGTCCATCAAGCTTCTGGCCTGCCCAAATTGTTACGGTCTTCCTCCAGGCTCTTGTACAACGAAAGTGTCACAAAAGAGACAGACTGTGGAAAACGAGGCTGATTCTGATAATTTTTATTTATTTTTAACAGTGCTAATCTCACAAGAATCTCATTGTTGGTAACTGTGGTATAACTGGAATAAATCACTCCGGGGTGTCCCATTATTGGAAAAGAATGTACTTCGGAGGTGGTAAGCAACCTCCGCTTCGCCTCCGCCACATCACCACCCCATCGTACATTATTTTCCAATAACGGGACAGTCTGGTTTATTCCTTACATAATTACACATAGGTTGCAATAACGACGAATAGACGTGCACGTTCTGTTTACATCAAGTAGTACTGGTACAGAGCCGATTTTGTGTCGCAGACTGCTTTTACCCCTCCTGCTGGTTGATGGTCATCTTGCAGCTCAATTGGGATCCCCTCTTCAGCCCAGGGTTGGGGGTTACATTATAAATGTACTATTTATTTTCATTCTAGCATTTTAATGTTCTATTCATGCTCTTGTCTTCCAGTTAAAGCTGCTGATGATGGAAATATATATACGCTTAAAATAGAGATTGTGTAAGTAGACAACATGAAATATCACACGTGTTAACTGTGTGAAAAGCAAATTTTCAAGTAAATCTACACAAACCATCTGAAAATTCTGAACAATTTATATGTTGTCGACAATTGCATGTATTGTCATTAATTCCCACATATTCATTGCCAATTATCCACCTTTGGAAATAATGAAATTTGCAACCCATCTTGCTTTTACTTTAAATATCAGGCTATGTTTTAAACATAATATACCTGTTCTTCTTAGTCCTGGAGTACACATTGGACAAAGTTTCACACATAGTCAGGGCCGTTGTTTAGGGTTGAAAGGTGATGACAATTCTAAGGGCCCACAGCTCTTGGGGGCTCACAAAAACAAATCAAATATGATTTATGATGAAAAGTCGGGGGCGGGGGCCCACACATATTCTTTCAGGGGGCCCAGAATTCCTAACGGCCCTGCACATAGTTCCCCGAGTGTCACACACGATGTCCTTGATATTAGGAAAAAACCTGTTGAATATCAATATCAGCGACCTAATAGTGTGAAATATTGTCCAATGTCTTTAGAACAAGATTAATCTGTCCTTTTTGAACGAGCTATTTTGTTTTGCAAGCGAATAATGTTGAACAAAAATCACCGTGGTGCATTTCTATCTGCGTCTCGGTGTCATTGTCCCTCGCGTGGGTATGATCAAGGCATCAGTAGTCGCACAGTTGGGAGTTTGCGTTTTGTCCCGCAAAATGTCTTACGCATGATTGGGGTGGATCCGTAAAAAAAACAACTTTAATTGCAAAGATGTATTTATTATTTTGAGACAGGACCCCTGAGTTGTCATATGGAAATTAAACTAATATCTGGTATTTATGGTTGATACTACAGCGATTTGAAGACATACTCTCCTATTAAACCCCATTGTAACTACTGCAGCAATGTCTCCGTGTGATGTAGTAGCGTCTACAGAAATCGAGTTTAGCCGCGGCAAAGTGAAATACGACACAAAAGGGTAAAATTGGATCTGGGGTGTGTTGTACATCACCAATAGACATATCTTAACAATGTCAATGTGTACTGTACTATTCCTTTAAGAGTGTGCTTCCAACAGCACAGCAACATACATTTTTTAATATAGAAACAAATGCTCCCAATTTCCCAATAGTGAAACAAATATGAAGTGAAAGAAAGTGAAACGCCCCATTCACCCAAATTTGAGCTCGTCTGCCATCAGATTATTAATCTAATGTCTGATTTGTGAGACTAGCCATGGTGTTATTGCTGTACGTCCAAATAAAAATGAATTAATAGTTTTCCCCAATCCCAACCCATGAGGTCCCAGTGTTTCCCAGCAATTGGCGGGGAAACACTGCCATAATAATCAATGCAAGGTGCTCCACTGCCCGTGTTGCGGCACATCTGATAGCTCTGTCCAAGCTAAAACATTTTTTTGCTGTGCTTCAATTCTCAATGGCTAATGCTAGCTTCAACTTGTCACTTTCAGTCATAAATGATGACACCAATCATTTGTACATTGCTTGTTTTTTGTACATAATTGCTTCACAATTATGTGAAGTCACTCACATAATTGCAAACTCCTTTTCCACTTCGAAATCAAATGTATATATTCTGGAATGTTCTTTTTAGATAGGCTATTTCACCACATTTACCATTTCTCTTCTTTTTCAAACGCTTCTTCCAGGTATAAGGATATGGACAAAGACGCAAGCATGACAATCTTGGATATTGGTATGCTTACTGGTTACACCCCTGATTTTGAGGATCTCAACAAAGTGAGTCATTTTTTGTATTTGTTAAACAACAAGACCTGTGAATACATTGCATTAACGTGTTTGTGTGCTTGTAGTTGTCCAAAAGACGGGACAGAACCATTTCAAAGTACGAAATGGACAAAGTTCTGTCAGACAGAGGCTCCCTAATCATTTACCTGGACAAGGTAAGCCACTTTACTTTCCCCCAGTCTGCATATGACCATATCCCTATCTAGTTACAAGCTTTCGGTTTGCTCTCTTCAGGTGTCTCACAAACAGCAAGAGGAAGTGGCTTTCAAGATCAGACAGACAATGAAAGTTGGTGTCTTACAACCAGCGGCCGTATCCATCTATGAGTACTATAATCGTGAGTACCAAAAATCCTACAAAACCACCCACTGCTTTGTCTTAGTCTTTATTGCCCTCTTTACACAAGCGTTTTGAATCTCTCTTAAAATTGAAATGGTTGTGTACCTTGCCATGATGTAACTCCAAATATTGGCCAGTTATCTTCAATAGTTGCTCCATATATTCAAACTTGATAATCCAAAGTAGTGTTTTTTTCTCTCCCCCATTGACTTACATTGCACAGCGAAACAGGTCTCAAAGTCACACTTTTAGCACACAAACGAATGCAAACAAAGCGGATTCTGCCAATATATTAAATAACAAAACCCAGTACAGTGTTTTTTCCGTCTGTTTACAATGAATGGTAAAGGTACTATTTCTTTCATCCCCTCACCATAGATATACTGAATACGTAAACCGTCTCTCAACCATTAGGCATGTTTTTGTTTATTTCCATAGCCTATTGGTCTTAATAACAAACATGGTGATTCCGTCTTGGAAGCTAACCACCGGATCATCTTCTTAATTCAAATAGTAAAATCAACACAAAGTTGACATTTTTATTTCCAAAAAACGCTGTACTGGGCTTTGTTATTGCAGAATCCGCTTTTGTTCACGTTCGTTTGTGTGCTAAATGTGTGACTGTGAGACCAGTTTCATTTGCCAATGTAAGTCAATGGGGGGAAAAACCCACTACTTTGGATTATCAAGTTTGAATCTACGGAGCAACTAGGTATCTCGATATAAGATATCTCGCCAATATTTGGAATTACATCATGGCAAGGTAACTACACGACCCAAACCTCTAACAAACTTTAATAATGCTTTTAAAAATATCAAATCTCCCTTTTTGTCTTCCTTGCAGCGAAACATTGTGTGAAATTCTACCATCCAACTAGGGAAGATGGAAAATTAGTTCAATTCTGTCGAGATGATGTATGCAAATGTGCTGAAGGTAAAAAAAACTTCTTATGTACACCCAACAGCCTACTTCTACCTTGCTTGATTTAATTAGAAACTTCACTATCCTTCCAGCAGAACCTTTCAACCAATAAACAACAACCAGCTATATTGAGATACCAAATGCACCTAGTCACACATTGTAATTTCACTTAAAAGCTGGATATTTTTGTACCGACTTTGTATTTCCAGCGGAATGCAGTATGCAGTTGAAGGGTGAAATCAGCAATCAAAAAAGAAATGAGAAGGTCTGTGA
>OMKN01077476.1:0-11692 GCA_900302345.1 Melanonus zugmayeri
CTACATTAATAAAGAGTACTACATTAATAAAGAGTACTACATTAATAAAGAGTACTACATTAATAAAGAGTACTACATTAATAAAGAGTACTACATTAATAAAGAGTACTACATTAATAAAGAGTACTACATTAATAAAGAGTACTACATTAATAAAGAGTACTACATTAATAAAGAGTACTACATTAATAAAGAGTACTACATTAATAAAGAGTACTACATTAATAAAGAGTACTACATTAATAAAGAGTACTACATTAATAAAGAGTACTACATTAATAAAGAGTACTACATTAATAAAGAGTATTACATTAATAAAGAGTACTACATTAATAATCCTCCTGTGTCTCCTCCTATGTGTCCTATGTCTCCTCCTATGTCTCCTCCTGTGTCTCCTCCTGTGTCTCCTCCTATGTCTCCTTCTGTGTCTCCTCCTATGTGTCCTATGTCTCCTCCTGTGTCTCCTCCTATGTCTCCTCCTATGTGTCCTATATCTCCTCCTATGTGTCCTATGTCTCCTCCTATGTCTCCTCCTATATCTCCTCCTATGTCTCCCCCTATGTGTCCTATGTCTCCTCCTATGTCTCCTCCTGTGTCTCCTCCTGTGTCTCCTCCTGTGTCTCCTCCTATGTCTCCTCCTGTGTCTCCTCCTGTGTCTCCTCCTGTGTCTCTTCCTGTGTCTCCTCCTATGTCTCCTCCTGTGTCTCCTCCTGTGTCTCTTCCTATGTCTCCTCCTATGTCTCCTCCTTGACACAATAACAGCAGCCATCTGTGCTCAATGCTGGGCTCATTAACCCCTTCCATTCAAACATATTAAATACAGACGCAGCCACAAGCACCGCAATTACTTTGAGGCTGGTAAATCACATTATGTGGCTGAATTGCGTGGCTGAATTAATTAAGGCAAACGGACTAAATGGACGTTGCGTGTTGTCTTGCACATTTGAAAGACGCAATCCTCAGCACTGTTAGTAGAGCAGCTGCACATTTGTTTGCGGGTGATGTCAAGTTTGCACACGTTTTTACACGTGCAAACCTTTAGTAAATCAGGCCCACTGTGTGCTGTGCCATGGTGGTGCAGTGAATGATAACCACACAAACTCATAGTTTGGTCTCAACTATCCAGAACCAGCTCCAACCGGTTTTCATATTTCGATATTGACTAATTAGAATATTAATCTGGCCATTCAAGTCGTTTTCAAATTCAAATTTTAAGATAAGCTTCTGGTAAACGTACGTTTAGTCCAGCATACAGCAAGTCAGGACAGCGTTTTTGTCGTGCATGTGATGACAAATTAGATAATTGTAGGATACATTTGATGATTGTAGGTGTCAACGTGTAATTATACACCTATACAGATCAGACGCACATCCAACCTCTAACTCTTAAAGGGTTTAGACGAGTCCTCACCAAGGGGTTTGCTTGACTGCAGTCGATACCGAAACAGCAGTCCAATGGCCAGGAATTTGAAAGAAGAAAGCTGTGTTTCCAGTTGAGCCACTTCACACGAGTGTAGACATAATCAGAGCTAGTTGGCACAATAACATGGAGAACCACAAAGGTCTGGTCATCTTACAGGCATGTCATTAGGGAGTTGTCGAGGATTTATGGAGATTATGAAGATTATGAAAGCAACTGTCAGATGTAATACATGGGGAGGAGTCCATTCAGACTGTAGTTCTATAAGGTGTAGTACATAGGAGTCCATTCAGACTGTAGTTCTATAAGGTGTAATACATGGGGAGGAGTCCATTCAGACTGTAGTTCTATAAGGTGTAATACATGGGGAGGAGTCCATTCAGACTGTAGTTCTATAAGGTTTCACTCATAAATGATGACATCATTCTTCGTACATTGATTGTTCAATGTACAAAGAAATGGTTTGTGACACTCATCTAACGGCAAGTTGACGTGTCGCTGATGGCGATGTGATGCAGTATTTTCAGTTAGAGCCCCGGGTTACTAACCCGAGCATCCTCTTCCCACAGGAGATGAGAACATGGCGGCCACCGTTCACCTGGACCACCTGAGCAAAGACGACGTTCTGAAGATCCTGAAGGTGTTGGAGCCGTACAACGACAACATGAAGGTGTCGTTCAAACAGGACCAGAGTGCCGACATCACCCCCGAGGCCCCGAGTGAACCGAGTGACCCGGCCACGGTACACCAGACACACAACCTCACTCACAACTTTTAGACCAGTGGGACCCCACTTGGGGTTGTCTGATATGCATATGGAGTCAGGGGGTAGCTGACTTATAAGCTATAGATATTTGATGATACCTTTTTGATCATTCTTTTTAAAAGGATTTAATAAAGGTCCTGTAAAAGGTTCTGTATATACGAATAGGGTGAACTACTACTACTACTATTAAGTATGTATGCAATGTGCACACATTCACTGGGACATTGATATTATGGACAGATGTTGATTGGGTTAAAATTGTTAATTGAATTGAATAATTGAATGTGTATTGTCAAGTGCATTGCCAAAATCCAGATAGTGACATGTCATTTTAATGTCATTATAACTTTATTATTGCATTGCAATTGTTTTGATTATAACCTTTATCTGAAGAATAAGGCCTTTTTTATTTACTCAAATGTATTTGTGATTTCTGAACGTCATTTGTTTGTTCAATTGATTCTCTCTAGATGCTCGCTGCCAGTTACACGCTGCTAAGGAAGTACCCCTCCCTGGAGGTTCTACCAGTTCTGAATCTTACTGGCCTGAATACCCAGTTAAACTCTGCCATGGATCTGAATGGTGACGTTAATGGAGAACTGCCCAATCTTCCCCTAAACAAACCTTCTGCAGATGGCAGTGGCACCTTCAGGATTGCTGATACGGGACTGTCAGGACCTGATCTAAGAGGAGAAGGTCTGGACATCTCTCTCAGCCCCCCCTCTGCTGAACTGGACGTACCCGATGCCTCACTAGGAATCAAAAAGACAGGAATTTCGGGGGGCATATTCACAGCCCCCAAATTTGAGATGCCAAACTTTCATCTGCCTAAGATAAATGCTGATTTAGACGCTCCTGATGTAAATCTTCCAACAGCAGGTGTCAATTTGTCAGCGCCCCCAGTAGATTTGAATTTGAATTGCCCAGATGTCAATTTGAATGGTCCAGATGTTAACTTGGATGCCCCAAATGTGGACATGGATGCTTCCACTGGCAAAATTAAGTGGCCACATCTGAAATGGAAGGGTCCTAAGGTTGACCCTGACCTGAGTCTTTCAACACCAAAGCTTGATGGAGAACTGACAACACCAGAAGTAGGCCTTAATCTTCCAAAAGATAACATTGACGGCCCTAATGTAGATGCAGATATTGATGCTCCAAAAATCCACTGGCCTCATTTAAAGTGGAAAAAACTAAAGCTTGATCTCCAGGGTCCAAAAGCTGACATGGACGTAAATGCGGACCTGAAGACACCAGACCTCAACCTCTCTGCTCCAGGAATGAGCGGCGGGGTAAGCACACCAAATATTGATTTGGATTTACCGAAAGCTGAACTCGAAGGCCCAGACTTGGACATCAATGCTCCATCAGGGAAGATCAACTGGCCTCATAAGAAGTGGAAGAAACCCAAACTTGATGCAGACCTCAAGACACCGGACATTGACTTGTCAGCTCCAAAGCTTGAAGCGGATCTCAATGCACCTGACATTAATGGTCCCAATGTCGATGTTCAAGCCCCAGATTTTGACGTTGATGCCCCATCAGCGAAAATCAACTGGCCTCATAAGAAGTGGAAGAAACCCAAAGTTGATGCAGACCTTAACACACCAAGTCTTGATTGTGATCTCACTGTACCGGATGTTGACATACCTGCTCCATCTGCAAAGGTTAAGTTCCCAACAGTCAAAAAGCTTAAGATAAAGAAAGTTTCAGCATCACTGGATGATGTGGATTTGAACACACCAAATATGGATAGTGATGGTCTTTCTGGAAAGAATAAATGGGCCACTCTTAAAAGGCCAAAGTGGTTCAAGTCACACAGCTTGGATCTCCAAGCACCTGATGTGGATGTGAAAGCAGCAGATGTAAACCTTTCTGCCCCAGCAATTGATGGTTGTTGTGATACACCTGATATTGGTATCACTTTGCCTAATGCTGACCTCAAAGGCCCAGATGTTGATCTTAATTCTCCTGGGGTTGACCTCGACCCCCCCTCTGGTAAGCTTAAATTCCCCAAATTCCAACTACCAAAATTGAAAGCACCAAAATTAAAAGGACCAGACATTGATGCAAGTGCTGATCTACCCAATTTGGATCTGATCGCACCGGATCTGGAACTCAAGTCGCCTGACCTCAGCTTGTCCATGCCTCAAATTGAAGGAGGCATCGATGCTCCGAGTCTTGACATTGACTTTCCAAAAGCTGAGCTCAGCCTCCCCAAAGCAGACCTTAAAGGGCCCAATGTTGATCTCAGTTTACCTAATGCTGACATTAAGGCTGATGCTCCCTCCAGAGCATACAAATTCCCATCTTTTAAGATGCCAAATTGGAGCTTGACTACACCAAAGGTAAAAGGTCCAGAACTAGATGGAGATCTTGACACAGATGTTGACCTTTCAGTTCCTGGTTTAGAAGCAAATCCCAAAGCAGACTTGAGTCTGAACCTCTCTACCCCGAAGATTGATGGAGATCTATCCACCCCAGATTTCGACCTGAATTTGCCAAAAGCTGAAATCATTGGACCTGATGTAGATGCTGATTTGGACACATCTGGCAAATACAAGTTGCCCAAGATTAAATTACCTAAGTTTGGTTTTTCTAAGCCTAAAGTGGAGACCCCTGATCTGGATGCTGACATTGATGTCAATTTACCAAAAGCAGATATACAGGGATCTGCAGCAGACCTCAATCTCTCTGCCCCAAATGTCGAGGGAAATCTATGTACTCCAGACCTGGACCTGAATTTGCCAAAAGCTGAAATCAATGGACCTGATGTAGATGCTGATTTGGACACATCTGGCAAATACAAGTTGCCCAAGATTAAATTACCTACGTTTGGTTTTTCTAAGCCTAAAGTGGAGACCCCTGATCTGGATGCTGACATTGATGTCAATTTACCAAAAGCAGATATACAGGGATCTGCAGCAGACCTCAATCTCTCTGCCCCATGTGTCGAGGGAAATCTATCGACTCCAGACCTGGACCTGAATTTGCCAAAAACCGATGTCCAGGGACCTGATTTTAAGTTATCAAGTAATGCACCAGATGTAAATGTTGGTGCAACTACTGGTAAATACAAAATGCCTCATTTTAAGCTCCCCAGCTTTGGCTTCTCAAGTCCTAAAGTTGACAGTCCCACATCTGATATTGGTACACCAGATCTAAGTATTACAGGCCCTTCTATTGACAGTGAACTAGAATTATCTAAGTTAAAGATAGATACCCAAGCAGCAACTGGCAACCTCCCAGAACCGAGTATGGATGTAAGTGTCTCAAGTCTTGGTCTGTCTGCCCCAAAGGCCGATGGAAGCGCTGATATTAGTGTGCCTGAAGCAAGTTTGAAAGGAGTTGATTTAAATGATCCAAGTGTCAACATTGGTGCAGAAACATCAAAAATGCTGCATTTCAATCTACCCACATTTGGCTTTTCGGGGCATAAAATAAAAACCCCAGAGGTTGATGCAAATGCAGATCTGGACCTCAATATGGAAGTGGAGGGAAATGCTGATGTTAAAGATTCCCCAAGAAGTAAGATAAAGTGGCCATTTAAATGGGGGCAAAAGTCTGATCCAGGAGCTGGCATTGGAAAAGAAGACGCAAATGACAGTGAAGAAGAGGGTGATGTAGATGTTCCATCATTCACATTCCACGAGCTACCCAAGTGCAGCTTAGATGACGGCGATGAGTCCAACGTGCCAAAGTCTGAAGGAAGTCTGAAAAGAACACAGGAATTCGTTATGAGCAAAGGAATACGCTTGCCAAAACCAAATACGGTACAAAATGTGGGTGAAAAGGTTGATGTTATGGAGCTGTTGAAACTAGCCAAGGAGAAAGCAGTGACCGTTAACACTTCCCCAACTGAGGCGAAAGTGGGTGCACTCTCTGCTTCAGCATCGAATGATTCCTCACTGGCTAGAGGAGGAACATTCAAAGTTACCACGCCAGATTTAGGACTAGGCTTGGACCATCCAGTAGTTGATTCATCAGGAAATGATAAATTGTCATTAAGTCTTTCTAATATGCTTGGCCTGAATGTTGAGGATGCAGATAACAATTAAATGTGCTTGTAAACCCTGTAAAAGTAGCATCAATACTATATCTGTGTAAATAGTTAACCGAAAACATAAAACATGAAGGTATCTTGCTTTTTGAGATAAAAAAAAAATCTCCTGTTTTGTTAAAAAGTAATCACACACAAAAGTCCAACCAAAAAGACCACAATTGCTATGTATAATTCAAATTCCAAAAAGTGACAATTCATGTAAAAACCCCCAAAACCATTGCAGTTACCTGATGGTGAAACCAGGTCCACTGGTCCTCTGTCCCAGAGGTTTGATTTTTGTGTCTGGTAAAAAGGAAAAAAGATCTGAACTTTGTGTCCACTAAAAATATTTATATCAGCTATCTCTGCATATTGTCTTAGAATACTTATTACTGCCTCAGTATTTTATATGAAACTATGATACCTTAATATGAAAAGGGTGTTACATCTTTATATTTCCTTTTTTTTGAGTATACAGAGTTGTATAAATGTGTTAAATGTTTGTTCAATAAATACCTCTTAATGCATTCAGTATTGTTGCTGTTATTTTATATCAGTAATAAAAAGATTGAGGCAAGAATTACACTTTATATACATAATACAAGGTTCATAGTCATAATTCACTAAATCTTTCATTTGAAGGGCAGGAGGATTAATTAATTAAATTAATTAATAATTGATTAATTAAAATATAGTTATAACTGCATTGTGCCACAAAACCACACTAAGACATATTTGGCCACAATTAATAACCACAACTATTTTCAACAAGAAACAATTCAACATTGTTCACGTATCACACATCACTGTCTTTTGTTTATTTCAAATGAAGAAAACATGGATACTAAAGAAAAACTGTGACATTAAGAAAGAAATGAAATAGAAATATGAATATAAAGCAAAAAATAGATGAAGATTTTTTTTAAACTGCACCTTTTCACAAACTTTTTTTTTTAAACCAAAGTAAAAAAAACCACCTCAAGTCCTTTCACGAGATATTCTGAACCAAAAGCAGATAACGTTCATGCAGCCCGACATTGAATAAACCTTCAAACAAGTACACACTGTGACACACACACACCTCTATTCACACACACACACACAAACACACACACCTCTATTCACACACACACATCTTGGTGGATCAGTGCGTCTGCTGCCAGCGCGACGGCCAGACCTTCTCCAGCCAGCCCTGTAGCAGCCGCAGCACGTCGATGCGTTGGTAGATGCGACACAGTTCGCTCAGCTCGCCCACACTCTTCTGGTTGTAGCGCAGCAGGAACTCCTGCGTGGGGCTGTGCGACAGCGAGCCCTGCGTCCGGTGCTCCAGCAGAGTGAGCTCGTCGTAGGTCATGCCCCAGCGGCTGGCAAAGTTCTTCCAGTTCTTGACGGTGCAGTGGTTGGGGTCCAGCTTGAGGCGCAGGGAGTCCAGCAGGTCCTTGTCGTCCATCAGGTCGCTGATCTTGGGCGCCGGCGCCGAGTAGCGGCACTTCTCACACGGTCCGCTCAGGTACCTCAGCTCCATGGGGAGGTCTGTCGGGTAGGACAAGATAAATTAGGTTACGATAAGTTAGGTTACGATAAGTTAAGTTTAAATAAGTTAAGATAAGTTCAAATATGTTAAGTTACGATAAGTTAAGTTAAGATAAGATAAGATAAGTTAAATTACTGTAAGTTAAGGTAAGATAAGCTAAGATAAGATACTATAACTTTATTAATAATTAAATTCAGCAAAAAAGGACAGTGCAAATCAAACAAGAGAATATACGTATACGAATAAGAGTAAGATTACAACTTGGAATAACCACAATAAATGAATAAATAAATACATTAATAAATATATATTTAATAATTATAGATAATTATTTGTAACAATTATTTTTTAAACCATGAACAATTTGTATTTGAAGTGAACCAAAGACTGGCTCACCTGGGGAGAGCGACGTAGTGCAGTTACATTCTTCCGCCACTGGCTGCACCGAGGAAATAAAACATTATCTTCAGTTAGTTTATTTCATTAGCTCTTCCTATATTCCCTATAGTCAGTGTGCAAAATACATGGTGGCAATCGGGGGTCCCCCTACCAGTGCTGCCAGTGTTATGAAGTCTTACACAGACTCAGTACCAGTGTTATGAAGTCTTACACAGACTCAGTACCAGTGTTATGAAGTCTTACACAGACTCAGTACCAGTGTTATGAAGTCTTACACAGACTCAGTACCAGTGTTATGAAGTCTTGGCGGCTCCTGAGCCACCTGGTGGTGCGAGGGAGTGGATTTATGCGAGCACCCGCTAAAAAAATGGTGTCACCGTTACTAAAATAAGACCATAATTTAGAGAAAACAGGTGTAAAATCCTACGTTTTTGCCAGTCTCAGTCTGTGAACACTCTACTCTGCTCTGGACTCAAGTTGCGTTCTTTTGGTGAAAAGTGCCATTTCCGAGGTCTCAAGTGTCAATCAAGGGGTCTCGGACCCCCGTATTTCAGACCCATAGTCATTTAATCAAAAAGCAACTGTATTTACTTGAAATATATTTTCAATATTCAATATTCTCAACATTGATGAGTGTGGGTTAGGGTAGGGGGTAACAAAGATTATGTATGTGTTTCCTGGTCCTTTTTTTAGATTCCTTGGGTTCCTTGGGATTCCTTACTTGGCTAATAAACAGATAGCTCTAAAACATGATATATGTGTTGATGGGCTTCAATCTACATGATAGCTTTGTCTTTGCATACGGACTTAGTGGGAATCATTTGTTTTCATGACTTTTCCATCAATGCTTTACACACAAATACATCATGCATTTCTTTCTTATCGGGGGTATGGTGACCACTGAGAGCACGAGACCGACCTGCCGTATCCGGTCTGCGGGAGGGGTGAGGTACCCGGGGGGCATGGAGGTGAGGTGAAAGGTCACAGCACCTAGAGAGAAGATAGGAGAGACCCCCTTAACAACAACAGCATGACCACATGGTTGACCTCATACTAATGTGTGTGTGGAAATGAAGTGTGTCAAATTCAAGACCTTTAGGCTTCTCAGAAAATGCAGCTAAATGTTTCATTAAAGAGCAAGTGCACACAAGACCATACTTGCTTGTTTGCTGCCCCATATAGGTTGGTTTTATATAGCTGTAGTCTTTAGAGCAGAGGGCTTTATCCAGCCTTACAGTTTTTTTAGATAGCCTGTCATTAAGGAGCAGGTAGGGGTTTGGGTATCTTGCTCAAGGACACTGCAGACATTGGGGTTCAATGCACAACCTTTAGGAGTCAAACACCCGTATACCTGCTCATTAATGACCTGCACCTATATTCACCAAGATTGCAGTAATCAACAACGCCTTCATGTTCTGTTAAAAACATGGAGCGAACAAAAAGCTGCAACCATTGGGGCTAAACTCAACAGTGAGCCATTAAAACATTAATTAACATTGAAACATGCGTTCATTCATGAGCTTCTTTCTAAAGATGGAGGTTTGGCGTCCGCCCACAACGCCCTCTTATGCAGGATGGCTGCCCTACAGGGAGCTGGACTCACCCTGAGCGTCGGTCACCTGGACGGGGTAGTTGGCCTCGAGCGACTGGATGTGAAGGGAGGAGAAACACAAACGTCATAAATATGAACCACATCGTTTCATTCATTCATGAAACACAGTTTATCGTTGAGATCAGCTAGCGTCACGATCGGTCGGTGTGGACGTGTGAATGGGTGTCTGTGATTCGTCGGCGTCATCGTGTGCTCATGAATATTAATAGGCGACGCGTGGGTGTTAGCGGTTAGCCAATATGTCAATCAAAATCGGGGCGTTCATATGCATGAGGAAGGGACCGAATGTGCTCCAACAAGGCAACAGGCATGTGAGGACATTTTGAAAAGCACCTAAAAAACTAGACATTTTTTGAATTTCATAATCTGTTTTTAAAAGCAGTACAAAGCATCTAAAGCATTTAAACTCCTTTAGCCCGATGTGACCTTCCCTCTGGAGAGAGATAAAGACAGATAATCAGAGGGAAATGTGGGGGTTACCGCAGCTAAACGGAAAAAGGAAAAGATTGTAGAAATCCTTCCAGGACTAGAAGAAGCAGCAACGTGTTTCTGTACACGTCTATGTACAGAGTCTACACGTCTATGTCCAGAGGAAGAGTCATATCATGAATATTAAATATACATTCACACGTCTATGAGCAAATGTGTTGAATGATGGGGGGGTGGCGGGATAGTCTCTAGTTGTCAGGGTGTTTGACTCCCAGCCAGAAGGTTCTGGATTCAAACCCAGATGTCTACCAACCCCAACCCTACCCCTGCTCATATGACACGGATCTACAAACCCAGGGTAAGACGGATAAACTCCTCAGCCACATGACAAGAAAGATGAACCAGAAAACATAAAGAAAGCCGCTTATAAGGTGCAACATAAGTCCAAATGTAAAGACTGTATAAGTATTATTAATATAAAAGTGAGTCTGGTGTGGTGGCATGGGGAGACACACACACACACACAGCGTTGGAGTGTGTAACCACAGAGAAGACTCCAGTGTGTTTAGTGTCGGCCTGCTAGGACATGTCGTCCGTGAGCCGCGGGCCCTGCGCTGCGTTCTGATGGTATGTTGTGGTTCTTGGCACTGGGCTGGAAGGCTCTTTGTTCCAAAGCAGAAACAATAAGAGAGAGAAGAACCCAGGTTCTCTTGGGTGGAGAGAGATTCACATCTCATGGTTTCCTTTATGTGGAGATTTAGTTTATGTGTGTGCTGCTGTAGCTGTCTGTCTATCCATGTATCTATCTGTCTGTCTGTCTGTCTGTCTGTCTATCTCTATGTCTATCTGTCTGTCTATCTATCTGTCTATCTCTATGTCGATCTAAACATGATCATATATAGATATTGTTGTCACCAAGCGTCCTCATATCATGATACTGTTAGGTGTTTAAGTCCTATATATATGTTGTATTAGTTAACAACAAACCATTATTGGATTGGAAATGGTCATGAAAACTGTAAACCTCCCCAGTGGTCCCTGTGTATTGAGTGAGATAATGAGTGAGATAATGAGTGAGACAATGAGTGAGATAATGAGTGAGATCATGAGTGAGATCATGAGTGAGATCATGAGTGAGATAATGAGTGAGATCATGAGTGAGATCATGAGTGAGATAATGAGTGAGATCATGAGTGAGATAATGAGTGAGATAATGAGTGAGATCATGAGTGAGATCATGAGTGAGATCATGAGTGAGATAATGAGTGAGATCATGAGTGAGATCATGAGTGAGACAATGAGTGAGACAATGAGTGAGATAATGAGTGAGACAATGAGTGAGATAATGAGTGAGATCATGAGTGAGATAATGAGTGAGATAATGAGTGAGATCATGAGTGAGATCATGAGTGAGATCATGAGTGAGAGAATGAGTGAGATCATGAGTGAGATAATGAGTGAGATAATGAGT
The DNA here is from genome assembly GCA_900302345.1 of Melanonus zugmayeri. Classification (NCBI taxonomy): domain Eukaryota; kingdom Metazoa; phylum Chordata; class Actinopteri; order Gadiformes; family Melanonidae; genus Melanonus; species Melanonus zugmayeri. Next base: position 11,674 of record OMKN01077476.1, read on the forward strand.
GAGATCATGAGTGAGATCA
>OMKN01077478.1:0-10000 GCA_900302345.1 Melanonus zugmayeri
TATACAGCCATTTAATTTGCAAATCTCTTACACTTCACTTCTACTACTACTAACTACTGTAGAAGATATTAAGGGTAGCATGTAAGTGCCCTTTGCCCCCACTGTCAATGAAATCCTAATTGACAAGGAGTGTGTGTGCGTGTGTTTGAATTGGTATGCCAGGGGTGGAGCCACATGATAGACGTTCTGCTGTCCATGTGTACTGTCCCCAGAGTATATGCTTTCTTTACAACAATATTACATTCGTTTTTCATTTACCTGTGCTTTGGGTTTGAACATAATTTTTTGCAATCTTATGAAACATATTTTGAATGAATAATATGTTTGAATATGAATGAAATGCTTATCCGGAATATTCCACATTGTAATTTCAAATTTTCATGAAAGGTAGCGGAAGCTACAGATTGACACAATCTACGGGGGTCTTAAAAGCTTTGTTCTTTCAGATGATCCAATACAGAGTTTGTCCAGCAGAGGGAGCTGATGTGTTGGTGTGGACCCTGAAACTGATAAATATGATATTTAATAGATATATAAAGATGATATTTTAAGGCGCTGTAGGTAAGATTTGAGAGTTGTGAAGAGAGAGAGCAGAAAAGAGCAGAAGAAAGCACAATTTAGATCACAGAAGAGATGCCCTGATTGGTCAGGAATGAGCCGGGAGAGGTCTAAAATCTAAATGGTCTCATACAGAGGCAGGTGCAGTCAACCAGAACACATATTCTCAGAGAGCGTTTCACTCACTAATAGCTGATGGATGCTATGGCATTTCGTTAAAGCAAACCAGTGAATAGCAATAACCACCGACACACACACACACACACACACACACACACACTGTGTGGGTTGTGCACAGACAAATATACCCTTAGCCCCATCGCCCTTGCCCCATCCACCCCCACACTACCATGCACTCCAGGTCGTCCAGCCGCTCGCCCTCCAGTATCTCCGTGGAGGCCCGCTTAGGGACCCTCTCCTCTGGGGCATCCAGGTCCAGGGACTCCTGCTGGTGCAGGGGCCGGCGCACCAGGTGGTCCGCCTGGAATGTGTATGAGAGAGAGCGAGAGAGAGAGAGAGAGAGAGAGAGAGAGAGAGAGACAAGACAGTTAATTGGTGTTTTGTGGTCGTGGCAGTACAAAGAGGTTGACATCACGCAATCAGAATCAGAAAGAGCTTTATTTATTTAATTTTATGTTGTTTTCACATACAGTACACAAGGCATTTCTTTCTGGTATGTTGCCAAGTACAAAAGTAAAAAAAAAAGCACAAATACGAAACAAATACTAACAAACAGAAAACAAACAGACGATGAAGGGAGAGAGCAAGAGAAAGAAGGAGTGGGGGGGTGGATGTATAGGTGGGAGAATGAGAAAGGAGGAGGAGAGACAATGGAGGAAGAGTGAGAGTGTGAAAAGTACAAAAGAAAACACAGAGAAGATAAGGAAGAGGACACTGATCAACAGGGAACAGGAAGTGGTGTGGGGAACATTACTCCTCAAAAACAAGTGAACCTCACGTGTCAGTTGTGCAGACGACACATGGTGTCAGAGAGAGGGAGAGTTTGGTGAGAGTATATTTTCTACAAACCGTACCAGAGTGTGCTGTGAGCTGGACAGAGCTTCCAGGATCTCGTCGACAATGCGGTCAGACAGGAAGGACGCCAAGCTCAGCTTCACCTCACTGAACAAAAACAAGATGCAGGCGAGAAAATTAATATGATAATATAATAAGGATTGAAGGTGAGGATTCAATTAAAAAAACACACACACTCTTATAACTCTACAAATAATATAACAAATAAAATAATAATACTATATTATTATTTGTAGAGTTATGAGAGTGTGTGTGTTTGTGTGAGTAATAATAATACATCCAGAGAGCACCCTCTCACAAACCTGATCTTGTTGATGATATCCACCCCCGACTGCTCCAGGAGTGTCTTGGTGACGAAGCTGGTCGGCACTACCATCTTGGAGGTGCAGGACTTCAGCAGTTCCTGCCGCAGGCTGCTCCTCTTCATCACGTGGGGACACAGAGACTCGGCCGCGTCCACCATGGAGCCCAACAGAGCCTGAGAAGCACACCGACGTGATCAGAAAAACCCCCCAAAACTTTTCTCAATGGAAGAGCCATCAACGTTATTACACTATGAATCATTGTGTGTGTGAGTGAGTGATTGAGTGAGATATATATATTGTAATGTCATCAGAGGAGGATGCTAAGCCAAGGAAGGGTGGGTGAGAGTAAATCTCAGACAGCGATTTGGAGCAACTGACACATTTTTCAAAATTGGGAACGAGTGACGACACCATGGAGAAGATAATGAAGGTGATGGTGGAGTCCAGCCGGGTGCAAGCGGAGACAAATCTGGCCCTGTTGGAGGAGCAGAAAATAGCTAATGCCCTAAAGGCAGAGGAACTACGGTTGCAGAGAGACCGGCAGCAAGAACCTGCAGCAGGCAGTAGCGCTAGGATAAGGGCGAGTGAGGATAAGGGCGAGTGAGGTCATCCCTAAAATGGGGCCCAGCGATGACACTGAAGCCTACCTGCATACGTTCGAGGCCACTCAGTGGGGGAGGGATGGCCAAAGGAACGGTGGGTAGGAATCATCGCCCCATTCCTGTCAGGGGAAGCACAGAGGGCCTTTCGGGATTTGGACCCCACAGTGGCCAATGATGAGGGGCTGAAGGGGGAGATTCTGAGTAGGGCAGGATGTACGGGAGCCACCTAATTCCCCAGGGCGTCAAGTCAACCCCCGTCCCCAAAGACCGGGCAGAAGGAGTCCAGCCCCACAGTTTGAGCAACAGAGACAATATTGGGGTGAGTCAGAGACCAGTAGGCTCTCGGCGAGAGACAATAGGCGGTGCTATAGGTGCGGGGAGGAGGGTCATATTTCCTGGCAGTGTAGCAAACCGGATGAACCCATGCCTACCGTGGAATCCTCGGGAGATTGCCTAGCACAACTTTATGCTGCTTTAAAGACGCAAGGAAATGAAAAATGTCTTTTCAACCATTTTAGGTCACTTCCCTGGTCATATTGGGCAAATATCTAACAATATATGCCAACAAAAATACAAAAATACAATTTCCTCGTATTCTTATATCAAAATCCCATCAATCATCATATATTAGTAAAACAAAATATGACGTATTTCTACGGGACATAGTACCTTGCTAGTCTTTTTCTTTCTACGTTGAGGTCCGGATATGACGCGCTGAGGTCCTGACCATTTCAACCAATCAGCGTGTACAGACACAGGTAGTAGACCACCCTCAAACTGACGGCCTAGTGGAAAGGTTCGATAAGACCCCTAAAGTCGAGCAGAAGCGGCAATTCTAGAGCGTAGATCTGCCTTAGTGTGATGTATTTCCGGTTGAAACGGGCCAGATCTCGGAAGAGCCAATGGCCTCACGATATTGGGCGGGACATAATGTTGGGAGGAATTTGATTCGATCGTTCAAAAGTGGGCGTGTCATAGCAAACATGCTGATATGATAGCTAGCTGGCTAATGAATATCTTCTTTGCTACCCGCCTATTACCTGTGTCTGTACGCTCTGATTGGTTGAAATGGTCAGGACCTCAGCGCGTCAGCACAAAAATAGCAAGGTACTGTGCACAGTAGAAATACGTCATATGTTGTTTTACTAGAAGAAAATCTGATGGGATCTTGATATAAGAATACGAGGAAATGGGATTTTTGCCATATATTGTTAGATAGGTGCCCAATATGACCAGGGAAGTGGTCATATTGGGCATATATTAAAATGGTTAAAAAGACATTTTTCCTTACCATGCGTCTTTAAGAGCATGCTTAGGAAGGCAATAGAGACAGATGAGAGCAATTGGGACCAGCTCCTCCCCTACCTGATCTTCGCTGTTAGAGAGGTACTACAGGCTTTTCGCCGTTTGAACTGATTTACGCCCATAGACCCCAAGGTATACTTGACCTGGCTAAAGAGTCATGGGAGGAACAACCCTGTCCCTATCGCACATTGAGCATGTGAGCACCATGAGAGATAGAATGGCCACGGTCTACCCCATCGTTAGGGTGCACATGGAAAAGGCCCAACAAGAACAGCAGGGGGCATATAACAGGCCAGAGCAGCCCCAAGAGTTCAAGCCAGGGGATCGTGTCGTGTTAGTGCCCACAGTAGAGTGTACGTTTTTGGCCACGTGGCAGGGCCCGTTTGAAGTAATGGAAATCCATCTTGAAATGGCTCTTGAGACTTCTTAATGGTTTATATATATATATACTGTATTTTCCGCACTATAAGGCGCACCTTCAATGAATGGCCTATTTTAAAACTGTTTTCATATATAGGGCGCACCGCATTATAAGGCGCATAGAATAGAAGCTACTGTAGTGGCTGGGGTTGCATTAGGGTGCGTTTCCACCAATTTTTTAGCGCTCAGCGCCATGCACAGCTCACAGCTGCTGAGAGCGCACTGAGAAAGCGCTGTGCGCTGTGCGTGTGTCCACCGCGAACTGCTTTTTTTGGGTTGCTACGAAACGGAATACGCAGAAAACTAATTCTATTACCTTGTTTTATCCATAAATATACGTTACCTGTCTTTTTTTTACCTGGTGTTTTTGTTACGTTATATTATAAATGTGTATATATAATAATATCATGTTTAGTTTAATGACCACTCAAAAACATGCCATCGCCTTGGCCCGCCCTCCTTTGACCTGATTGGTCGACTGAACTCAAAGTGACATTGATGAGCGGTGCTCTACTGCGCTCTTTAGCCCAAAAGTTGAACTTTTTTCAACTGAAAAAAGCGCCCAGCACCCAGGCGCTATAGCGCTAAAAAGCGCGTAGAGCACAGCGCTCGTCTGCAGCGCTCGGAAGCGCGACCTACCCATTGGAAACAATGAGAAAACAGCGCCAGCTCAAAAAAACAGCGCGTTGGTGGAAACGCACTATGCATCCACTAGATGGAGCTGCACTAAAGGGAATGTCAACAAAACAGTCAGATAAGTCAGTCAGTCAAACTTTATTAATAGAATACAAACCAGCGTTCTGACAACTCCGTTCACTCCCAAAACAAGTTAGTGCATTCACAATACGGTACCGTACGTACCGGTAGCTCTTATTTGCGCCTCCCTCGTTGAAAACAATGTATTTCCAACTCCATTTGTCACAGTTCAAAGCTACAAGAACAGCGCTGGAGCGCTGTTTTCTGTCCCCTCAATGTCGCAACTCTTCCAAGTGGTGTGGGACTGGAATTCCCCTTTACCGTTTTTACCGCTGTTACTTCGGCGACACCCCCTGACTACGGTAGCCATAATTAACCAATAGTGATCCATATATAAGGCGCACTGTCGGTTTTTGAGAAAATTAAAGGCTTTTAGGTGCGCCTTATAGTGCGGAAAATGCGGTATATATATATAAACCATTCTATAGCAGAACTTCTGGGGGGAGATGCACAGAGCCTGGGCCAGAAACCAAAAACTGAAAGGGGCGGAGTTACGCCTTGTTTCCTGTTTCGTTACAGAGATATTCTACTGAAGAGAAACTCATTCACGTGAGTGGATGAAGCTTTCAGAAGGGGATTTTAATAAGTGTATTTCTACAGTGGCCAGTCTACACGGTGTTGATTTGAAACCTTTACAGACACTTTTTCTAAGAAAGTCGGTGTCCGGACAGGATGTTTTAGCTTGTCTTCCCGTCGAGAAAATTTACCAGTGCTGGCTGAGTCTGTGTTCTCCGTTAGCCAATTACACTTACCCCGCATCCAGCAACACGATTGGTTGAAACAAATATGAAGCGTAAATAAAGTGAAACGCCTGACTGTAGATTATGACTCTAAAGTCTGACTTGTGAGACTAAGAGAGTGTAGTAGCAACAGTGGTACCTGCAGCTGTTGGTCCATGACAGACGCCACCTCCCCGGCCATGGACTCCAGCTTCTCCTGGATGGGCCCCACTGTGGCGCTGTTGAGCTCCTCTCTGGACACGGCTCCCAGGTGGTAGAGATTGGGAAGGAGCTGGGAGGTAGTGGGAGGAGAGATTAGGTTAGGGACAGCAGCCCAGCGACATGGGACATTTAGGAAAAGCAAGCTGGGTGGGTTTACAGTATATAATAACTCACTTGCCAATACTGCATGGAATTCGCTCAACACCTCCCGTGTTTTCCCCTCACACAGTCATACGCTAGTGGGCAATGACAGCCATTCAAGTTAACCATCAGCCCATCGGGAGTATTTAGCGTCTCGCTAAAGGTCCAAAAAGCATTTGTCTAGAAGCAATAGGAGGGAATAAAGCAGGCCAGACACCCTTCTCTACCTCTCGGCTAACTCCCACGGCATGAACCAAGATAAGACAAAACAATCAACTTAATGCATCTCTTCTCACCGTTTTAGAGTTCCTGGCGTCTCGGATTAAGTTCTCGGCCGACTTGACGTCCTCCAAGATAATGTCAGTCTCGGAGTTCCTCAGAGAGTTGAGGTGGTCCTGTACCTTCAGGCAGATCCTCTCTATCATCTGTCAAACACAACCAGAAGATAGGAAATTACATTCAGTAGGACAATACACAAAAACAAACTAAAAGGGATCTAGGAGATAACACGTGTATTTGTATTTGTTTTTTCATTGTTTTTCACTAAAAATAAATTATATTGAGCAGACACAATGACAATTCAGATCCAATAAGTTACATCTGCCTAGAGGCACCAAATATATATTTTGTATACAATATTATACAGAATTTCGAGATGGAAGATGTGCGACATGCATGGTGTGCTCCTTCTACCTGCTGTGTAGTCGTGGTGACAATTCCCTGTTGCAGCCGGTAGGCTTGTTCTTGGAGGTACTTCCTGGTTTCATGGTTCCTGTACAGGTAGTTTTCAACCTGAAGGGAAAAGATGACAGTAAGGACTTTTACTTATACTAACAAACCAAGTGTACCTCACAGGGAAATTAATTCAGTCATTAACCGTAACTTTGAAGCCCTTGAGATTAAAGGTGTGATACAATAGTCAGCTTTACGAACAAACTCAACTTCTCTTGTCGAATCTCTAGTCCAGTCAAGGGAATTTTGAATGCCGTTTCAAGCTTAGACCCATTCAACATGAAATAAACAATTTCTTTGTACGTACTATTCACTCTCAGACATGGGACACATGAAGTATACGAAATTGCAGGGTTATACCAACAAAATATAACAACTTCTACTTTCTATCAAACACAATGTTATGTTCTATTATTTCAACTCATTTTTATATATATTGTTTTTAATGTAAAAGTAGAAAGTAAGCAATGGCTGGATGAGGTCTTTATACTAGGCACATCCTTTTAAAATGTGTTGAGGGGCATTATAGGTGAAGGCTGATTCTCCATTTCTGTAGAAGAAGCTTAATTGTTTGTAATTCGTTTTCCAGCCTTCTGCTCCAGAATGTGTGTTGCTATGGAACACATGCTCTTTTATGCGAGGGACAAACCTTCAACAGGGCTTCTTCGGTCTTCTCGGGATTGGCCTTGAGTGCCTGAGAAGCGTCGATGATGGGTATCGGCATGAAGCGAATGGTGAAGTTCCTAATGGAGCGACGAGACCGGTCAAACATGCAGGAAAATGGGCACACAATTATACAGCAACATAGTCTCGAGTGAGTGCAAACTGTGCGTGTACTTGATTCATTATGTATGTGAAATAATACAAAGCACTAAACAGGGAAAAGCCATTGAAACTCTATTCACATCCTATTTTTGCTTCATGCATGCTCTCACATGAAAGTTTCCAAAAGGACCAAAGCTTTCAAGTTCAGAGATCTACTGCACCATGTTAGGTTTAACTTCATCACACAGAACAGATCTTTTGAGATCAAAAGAGAACAGACCTCCCCTGCTACCGCCTACTTCTCTCCCATAACCCTCCTCTCTCTAGCCTGACAGTAGTCGGCCAACACTCAGGGAATATAAAGTACCTCACATGTGTATGCGCTGTACTTAATTCTGATGTGTACCATTATTACGATCTAGGAGTAATAATTGTGGTTAAATTTAATCTTGATGTACTGTGTTTAAGTTGAAGAGTGTGTCTTTGTACTGTTATGCTTTGTTCTTCTGTTTTCTTTTTTTTCTGCTGTACCCCTACCTCTTACCCCTTTCAAATACTTTCTGTATTTTTATCTGTACTTCTATGCTTTTTGTAAAGCACATTGAATTGCCTCTGTGTATGAAATGTGCTATATAAATAAAAACTTACTTACTTACTTACTTACTTCTGCTATTTTACTTATGTATCTGTAACAGATATCATGAGTCACGCTGTAGCATAGGCCTACTGTAGCCCAACATATCTGGAGAGGCAGCAGTGCAGATGATGAAATGAATGATCAAAAGATAAATAAAGCTCCTGGGTGTGAGGAAACATCCTGTGAGGTTGACATGATACCGTATGATACAGACAAGTACAAGAGTCTGACAGAACCCTTTTGCTGCAGATCTCAAATTCATAGTTTGTCTTTCTCTATCACTCTGTTGGTCTAGAGAGATATTTAAAAATGTAAAATAAATAAAGTACATGCAGTTTGTAAAATCCACAATAATGTTCATGGTGTTTTAGCTGAGACATATCTATGTAGTCTTTATATGTGTAACCCTGAGCAGCTGTTTATGATAACATTAGTAGAACAGATACTCAAATGATACTCATCAGAATGAACATCAGCTACCACACACACACATACCAAGTGAGGTGCTCTTAAGAAAAGTCTTCCATGCAAATTTATTTTCATCAGTTATTCAGTCTATTTCATAAAATTGCTTTTGAAATTCACCTTTTGAAATTCTGCAGAATAGTAATCCTATTACTAAGATTAGTCTTTCCACGACGGAAAGACTAATCCTAGTAATAATATCAAATGATCTACCAATGATATAACCTTCTTTACTTTACAACTAGTTAACTTAAAAGGCCTTTATATACATTCTCCTTGCACCTAGAGATGGCTCCCTTCCTCTCTCTAATTGAAAGGTGTTAAGTTAGTTAGCATTCGCATTGCCACTGTAGCCAAGAAATCAGATACTGAGGCCATGCCAATCTCCTGACTTCTTTATTGTGTAGATTCCTTTAGTTGTCTTGCATCCTTGCAGACATGTCCACTTCCTCCCATAGAGTATTGCAAATTAACTTGGCTTCTCCCGCCATGGCTGGCCAATCCTTAACTCTCCACGATGGTCACTCCCCTCACCTTTGTTTTGTTAATATCAGACCTAAAATCCTTTGTTGTTACGGCCCATGATGTGAAAGTTTCCATATAAGAATCATGTACATCCATTGTCTCTCTGAAGATGCTTGGTAAATGCCGCCTGTGTGTTTTCCCATGATCATGTTCTATTAAATTAAATACTTTGCTGTCAACAAGTGTATAAGAAATCATTTTTCATCAGTGGCACTACTTGCTTCGCCATGAACTGGAAGTCCCTCCCTGTAGCGCTGATTGGTCCATCCACTTTTTGGGTTTTGAAAGTGGGTTTCAACGGGAGTGAGGCCAGACAGAGAAACTGAAATGTGAACTTGTGGGATGAGGATGGAGAGGTCTTCATCACAATGAGAAGAAGTGAATGTGACCTCCCATAAACACTCAGCTTGAATGAAGCTTGAATATTTCTTTATATGATGTAATATATGTTGTATCTTTATGATATATGTTGTATCTTTATATGATATATGTTGTATCTTTATATGATATATGTTGTATCTTTATATGATGTAATATATGTTGTATCTTTATATGATATATGCTGTATCTTTATATGATATATGTTGTATCTTTATATGATATATGTTGTATCTTTATATGATGTGATATATGTTGTATCTTTATATGATATATGTTGTATCTTTATATGATATATGTTGTATCTTTATATGATATATGTTGTATCTTTATATGATATATGTTGTATCTTTATATGATATATGTTGTATCTTTATATGATATATGTTGTATCTTTGTATGATATGAAAAATGTTGTATCTTTATATGATATAT
>OMKN01077481.1:0-10494 GCA_900302345.1 Melanonus zugmayeri
TCTCTCTCTCTCTCTCTCTCTCTCTCTCTCTCTCTCTGTGCCTTTCTCTCTCTGTACCTCTTTCTCTCCATCTCTCTCCCTGTCTCTGCCTCTCTCTCTGTCTCTCCCTCTCTGTCTCTGTCTCTCTCTCTCTTCTCTCTCTGTCTGTCTGTCTCTCTCTCTCTGTCTCTCTTTCATTTAGTTCTCAGAAAGACGGCGCTCTTAATTGCACCACCACTAGTGCGAGCCAAATGTGTCAGCAGGACAGAGTTGTCATTGTGTAGACATCACACACACAGCATACTCTGTCAAGATCGATAGAATTGTGTTTTTGTTTTGACCTGACATCACAGCGTCCATTGAGTTACGCCAGTGGACGGATTGTGTTTCCCGTTGAGTCATTGCTCACACATCTGCTGTGAATATGCACGGCAGCACGAGGCTGCACGAGGCTGCATGGTCCTGCACAGTAGGGCCGTAGGGGGGAAAGACACATGCGTGGTGTGTTTGGAACAAAGGAGTAAAACAAACCATGAGCAGTGACTCTTCATGTGTAGCTGCTCACCAATATATTAATATAAAATCAATATTATGTTATGACAAGACTTAAATCTGGCGTCTTTTCATCTTTGTATCCACATCAAGTACTCTCAGGGAAATGTCAGGATAATTGCTAATATTGATAATGATAATAATTAACAACGTAATTAACAACATAACAATGATACAAATTGATCATTCATTCATTTCTGTCCATGTTTTGTTTCAAACCCTTTAGACACAAAGAACACTCAATGGGAGGACCCTCGCCTGCAGAGCCCAGCCATCACGGGTCCTGTAAGTACATCTGCTCTTAACTACTACTACTATTACTACTACCATGTAGCTACTACCATACTGCTACTACCATACTACTACCATGTTGCTACCATACTGCTACTACCATACTGCTACTACCATACTACTGCTACTACCATGTAGCTACTACCATACTACTACCATGTACTTACCATACTACTTCCATACTACTACCATGTAGCTACTACCATACTACTACCATGCTGCTACTACCATGTAGCTACTAACATACTGCTACCATACCATACTCCTACTACTACTATACTACTACCATGTAGCTACTACCATACTGCTACTACCATGTAGCTACCATACTGCTACTACCATACTACTACCATGTAGCGGCTCACTGCAACTTTGATAGACAATATATTCACAAATACAATAGAAGGTAAAATAGTTGGTGGCCTACTCTTAAATTACATTAGTGATCACTTTCCTGTTTTTGCAATTTTTCAAAACGTCTTCAATACAAAAATGAAAATAAGACCAACACTTCTTTGAGGATTAGACACCAGAAACCATCGCTGTCCTTACGGCGGACCTAAGCAAACCAAACTGAAATGAGGTTTATGCTAATGAGATCCCAATAAGCCTTTTTGAAAACGTTAATGAAATTATATGAAAAAAACTGCCCGTTAAGAACGTTCACAAGGAAGCTAAAATATGTAGACAAGCCATGGATTACTAAGGGGATAGAAAACACATGCAAAAAGAAAAATGTACTATATAGGAGATTTTTAAAACACAGAACAAAAGAAGCAGAAAACAGATGTATAAATATACAGATATATAAAAATAAACTGATAAGTATTATAAGATCTAATAAGAAGGAGCATTATCATAAACTATTGGAGCAGTATAAGAATAACACCCAAGGAACATGGAAAGTACTTAACAACATAATTCATGACTTTACTAATTACTAATTTCTAATTAGTAAATTACTAATTAAATGACTTTGTAAAAGATAACTCAATTATAAATAACACAAGGGACATTGCTAATGAATTTAATGATTATTTTATACATGTTGGAAACAACTTAGCCAATGAGATTGTAGAGCCGAAAAAGTCATCCCTATTTATAAAAGTGGAGACGGACCTCTACTAAGCAATTATAGACCAATCTCTCTGCTTTCCCAGTTCTCAAAAATCCTAGAAAAACTACTTGTACTAAGGCTTGACAATTTCATAGGAAAACACTATATTTTAACTGATCATCAGTACGGCTTCAGAGCGGATAGGTCCACCACAATGGCAGTGATGGAAATGGATAATGCAATGGATAAAAATGAACATACCATTCATTGACTTAAAAAAAAGCATTTGATACCATTGATCATGGTTTGTTAATGAATAAGCTAGAGAGATATGGTATCAGAGGAATAGCCTAGACATGGCTAAAAAGTTGCCTTTATGAGAGATTTCAATATGTGCAAATAAATAATGTCAAATCTGACTCCCAGAGGGTTACTTGTGGGGTTCCACAGGGTTTTGTGATAGGCCCAATACTGTTTATTCTATACATAAATGATATGTGTAAAGTGTCAAATTTGTTAAAATGTGTTTTATTTGCTGATGACACAAATTGATATTGCTCCGGGAGAAGTTTGTAACAGCTTCTGAGGACAGTTGAAAAGGAAGTGAAAGTTTTAAAACTGTGGTTTGATATCAACAAATTGTCACCAACGAAAACACATTTCTGGGCGTGATAAAAGAACATAAATTATGTTGGAAATCACATATAAATAATGTAAAATCGAAAATATCTAAAATCATTGCAATACTAAATAAAACCAAATATATCCTGAAACAAAATTCACTATATACACTGTATTGTTCACTCATAATTCCATACATGACTTACTGCGTGGAGGTATGGGGAAACGCGTATGAACTCAGGGGAGCAGTTATCTTAAGGACAAATGTTAAAAATAGATGTTTATCCGTCATAGGGGTACATTTATCTTAGCGTTGTTTAGGGTCTAAATTAAACTAGGATATAAGGTAGGACTCGGAGAATGAATAAAGTCCAATAGTAACTTTATTACAGAGAGCAATAGTACACATGCACACCCTGGAGTCTGTTCATGAAGGGTCTGAACCTCGTCTGTTCTTATAGATCTCAGCTGCCTCCCCTGTCTCTCGGCAGAGCAGGAAAAACCTTATTAACCACATTCTTTAGGTAGCTGAAACCTAGACTCTCTGACAGGCAGGAGAAACTACCTTCAATAAGCAGTATTGGGCCTAAAAAGTACATTCTGTAAGCAGTATTGGGCCTGAATACAGTTAGTAATTATTACTACAACACTAACATACTGCTACTACCATACTACTACTACTATTACTACCACTACCATATAGCTACCATAATCCTACTACTACCATGTAGCTACTAACATACATATACCATATAGCTAACATACCGCTACTACCATGTAGCTAACGTGGAGAACAAGCGTCTCCTTCTGTTAACACCACTCCGCTATCTGCCACGAGCACATCATCAGTGTGTGTGTGTGTGTGTGTGTGTGTGTGTGTGTGTCATATGCATGACATGTCACTTTGTCGCCCCCGGTTGTCACTTAACATACCGACACCGTTGTGTTGTTCCCCATTGACACAGCATGAACACCTCTCCACACACTGATGATGGTAGTGATTACTGAACGATTGATGTGATATTTGATGACATTTTTTGTAAAGGCTTCTTTGACACGGTCATTCACTGACGTGTGTGTGTGTGTGTGTGTATGTGTGTGTGTGTGTAGGCGGTTCCTTACTCCAGGGAATTCAAGCAGAAATACGACTACTTCAGGAAGAAATTGAAGAAGCCGGTGAGCTCTTTTTTTCATATTCATCGTTCACATTTGATTCTTGAATGTTCTCATTAAGACCATTTACAACAATGTTTTGCTCTTGCTAAAAATGTTTAATACAGTTAAGGAAGCGTAGAGCTGAAATATCTTTGTGCTACATCGTTATCTGTGGTGCCTGAGATGTCTTTTTTCTTATGCAGTATCATGCACACTGATTAAATAATCCATAATTCATACACATTAATTATGGAGTATCATTCTATTTTAATGAATTATTAAACAAAATGAATCATTCAACATTCATCAACGCAATGTCACTCAAGATGGCGGTTTTCTTTGATCAGTTTAAACTATTTGATCAACATACAGTATGAAGACAATGAGCCCTTTTCATAGTCAGGGCAAACACAGGTATAGCCCCCAGGTAGGCATTTCATTCATGTGTGTCAAAGCACCAGCAATGTGTGATATCTGCGCCAGTTTGAGTCTACGACCCGGCCGCGCCCTAAACATGAAAGGAGCAGACGCATAATTAGTGTCATGAGTGGCACCCGTGTTTGTCCTATAATGACCCCTCTGTGAAAAGGGTCTATTGAGTGAATACAATTTGTTCTATGGCGATTCTTTGTCAGTGTATGCACCTTTTTTTTTGAATATGTGAAATGTATATTATATAAATGTATATAAACTGCATATTTGAATAATAAAAATAAAAAAAATAAAAGAATACAATTCGTCAACCTTACGAAATGATGAACAAAACGACCAAAAGTCTCTCTCCTCGACCGTTCCCAGGCGGACATTCCCAACCGCTTCGAGATGAAGCTGCACAGGAACAACATCTTCGAGGAGTCCTACCGCCGCATCATGTCCCTGAAGCGGCCGGACATCCTGAAAGCCCGGCTCTGGATCGAGTTTGAGTCGGAGAAGGGGCTGGACTACGGGGGCGTGGCCCGGGAGTGGTTCTTCCTCCTGTCCAAGGAGATGTTCAACCCGTACTATGGCCTCTTCGAGTACTCTGCCACGTGAGTTTTTGTGGGGCATCGAATCATGGGTGTTAGAGACGTGTATATTTAAAAGAGCTTTATTTCGTATGCACACTCAATCGCTTAGCTTGAAATTACTTATTTGTCATTAAAATTCGAGCCATAATATAGCAAAGGCCAACCTAAATAAATCATGGTTGTTATAGAGACCCATATAATTATATAATTATCCATATAATATATTTAAATTCACTTCATTTCTCATCTACATCCTTTATCTACATCCATCTTGAAATTGGTTATTTATGTCATCATATCATAATGTAGCAAAACCTAAAGTAAATACAAACATAATAAGAATACAGCGCATGACTAAATGCAACCGAATTCTGGAGAAAAAAAACCGAACCCATTAGAAAAATAATTGCAAACGTTCACACCTCAACCTCAATTCTCTGTTATTTCAGAGACAACTACACCCTCCAGATCAACCCCAACTCTGGCCTGTGCAACGAGGACCACCTGTCCTACTTCAAGTTCATCGGCCGCGTGGCTGGAATGGCCGTGTTCCACGGGAAGCTATTAGACGGTAGGCAGCAGCCCATGGACACACCTAGAGTGTCTTCCTGGTTCCTTTGACCTTGTTGGGTGCGTTCCAAAACTTTTCCCTGTTGCCCATTCGCTACACTCTCAAGGAGACGAGCCGTATCAGTTAATGGTCGAGCAGGAGGAAAGGAGCAGTGTGGAAATGAGACGGGTACACTGCTTCCATGTCTTTAAGCTTGTTGGTGATCTGGGCCAATCACAACCTTCAGACGTGCGTTATGGGCATATGACCATTTCCATAGGATACGCTTATGTGTCCTTAGTCCAAAGCTGTTTTAGTGGCCGCTTTAGCCTGCTTTTTAAAGGTGAAATGGCGATCGAGGAAAACATCTGTAGATTTAGTAAGGGAGGGCAGCTAGCTACAGAACGACTATTGGAACGTAGCCATTATAAGTGTGCTCTACGTGTGGGAACCATTGCAGAGGTACAGGGGTAGGGTGTCAGGTCGACCCACTCATCCACACGTATCAGGGCTTAATAATAGCAGCACGTTGACACGAAGGCACCAATTATATTTTGAAATAGATAGTGTTCACTTTGCCTGTCATGAGAAAATATATATTCTTCAAATCTGAAGGATCTGGAAAAAAGGTTGAAAATGGGCAAAACCCTAGCCCAACCCAGGCTAATGAAAAAAATTAAATAAACTAGAATATACCACATAACTACACAACCATGTGACATCGATGGACCAATAGCAGGCTTGTGTATCTAAACCAAGTCACTGTACATGTTTTGACAGCTTAGTATGAATAGCATGCATTCTAATACTACTACTACTACTAATACTAATTATTTGTATCTCCACCCAGGTTTCTTCATCCGACCGTTTTACAAGATGATGCTGGGCAAACAGATCTCTCTCAAAGATATGGAATCTGTGGTGAGCTTTCACTTCACAAATACTGAACTGTTACGTACACTTTTGAGTACAGTGCAGGACTTTGTATCGTATTTTTGTGTCACACTTTGTATTGTACATTTAATCATACTTTGTATCGTACATTTTATCATACTTTGTATCGTACATTTAATCATACTTTGTATCGTACATTTTTTACTGTATCACACCATTATGTTACTTTATCTGCTTCAAATAGTAGAGCGTCACTCAATACATTTGAGTGACAGTACATATGACCCGAGTGGTTCCACGTAAACAGCTGGTCTTCACATTGACTCTGATGTGATTGACGGACCGGATGTTCCCCCGTGCTGTGCTCCCTGCAGGACAGTGAGTACTACAACTCACTGAAGTGGATTCTGGAGAACGACCCCACCGAGCTGGACCTGCGGTTCTGCATCGACGAGGACAACTTCGGACAGGTACCGCGAGCGCCGTTCACCAGTCAATACTCTGATCGGTATCTCTGTTCAGAGATCGCTTCCTTTCTGTGTATTTTTCGGTATTGCATCTTTTTAATCGTCGTCTTTATATATTATTTTCCCAGACCTACCAGGTGGACTTGAAGCCCAGTGGATCTGACATGGTCGTCACCAACGACAACAAAAAGGAATACATTGAGTAAGTACAGCTTTTTAAAATATAATATATGAACGCCAACCTGGCTCTTGTATCAACACGGCCCCCTAATCATTCCCCCGGTCTCTGATTGGCTGGTTTCATCATTCCTCACCTCTCCACTGTGAGAGCCAGTGTGGGGTGAGCATTGTGGCGCCTACTGGCTGCCGTGCATCACCCAGGTGGGTGCTACACACTGGTAGTGGATGAGGTGTGACACCCCCCCCACACACACACACACACACAAAAGCGCATTGGGTGTCTCGAAAAGCGCTATATAAATGCAATGAATTATTATTATAATTATTATAATTATTCTTATTGTATATAAACGTAGCTGTCATGTGATGTTTGGTTTGGCTCTTGATTCACCTCTCTGTCCCTGCAGCCTGGTGATCCAGTGGAGGTTTGTGAACCGGGTCCAGAAGCAGATGAACGCCTTCCTAGAGGTGAGACCATGCAGTCATGCTGTCGGTCACTTGGGGGCAATATGGCAACACTGGTCTGGTGCATTCTCTCTCTCACTGTCTGTCTCTGTCTCTCTGTCACTCTCTGTCACTCTCAATGTTTCTCTCTCTCCCTGTTTCTGTCTCTCTCGATCTTTGTCTCTGTATTATTATAATAATAATAATAATAATAATAATAACTCATGTCTGTACATTTTGTAATTATTTTAATGTTCTTGTTCTGCGTTGCAGGGCTTCACTGAGCTTATCGGTGTCGATCTGATCAAGATCTTTGATGAAAATGAGCTGGAGGTATTAAATCCCTGTTTAAATCTGTTTTTTTATTCATATGTTCATATTCATTTTTTTTTGCTAACTTATTTCTCGTTTCTCTACTGTGTGTGTGTGTGTGCGTGTGTGTATGTGTGTAGCTGCTGATGTGCGGTCTGGGGGACGTGGATGTCAACGACTGGAGGCAACACACGGTTTATAAGAACGGCTACTGCCCCAACCACCCTGTTATACAGTGGTTCTGGAAGGTAGGTCTCACACACACGCACACGCACACACACGCACACAGAGGCCCATGCAACCACCAGTAGAAAGTGAGAGTGCGGTGAAGCAACGAGGAGCGCGGGGGGGGGTATCAGGCCTGTATCAGGTTAGATGCCCCTCTGCTTCAGAAGATCAAAGTCTGTTTGGAAAGCCAGCGTGTTTGCTTTGATGAAAGAGACCACCACTCACCCTGGTTTACACACAGACACACACCGGTGTACCTACACACACACACGTGGACACACATGCGCAGACACACAAATACGCATGGACACACATATGCACACACACAAACAAACACAGGCAAGCAGTTAAACACTCTCACAATATGAACAATGAATTACGATCCAGTTCTCAGACTTGAGTTGTTTTTGTTTGTTTATTTTACTACCGTCCTTTTCTTTTTAAATGTTCATGATGGTACTGATTAATATAACTGTTCGTCTCTCCTGAGGAAAGCTGCTTTGAGGTCTGACATATTTTCCATAGCTATGAAATCCCATCTTTATCCCCAACTGGTTTCCTGGACAATACCACAGTGTTCTTTCAGAACCAGAACACAGAATTATGTGCAGACTCTGCATACCACCGACTTACCCACTTTCTGCATCCTGATGAAATCAATCAATTTACTTGAGCACATTTTGTACTCTAGGAAAGTGCTTTACATCCAAAGGAGAGAGAGGGAGAGAACATTATGATTAAAACAATTCTTTTCATAGTCGATTAATCTAACGATAATTTGTTTAATCATTAAGTCTTGCTTTATCTGACAAGCAGCCAAGAAAAGCTTAAGTATTCATTTTATAATGATCCATTAACCAAATATGAACATTTCTGAAGCATTAAGCACCAAATGTTGGGTATTTGTACTTGATAAATGACCTAAACTATTCTAAAAATTAGATTTGATTAATGTTCTGCCGATAGATTAATTGCGGTAAAATGGAGAAGGAAAAATACAGAAAGAAACCATTAAAAAGATGGCATTAAAAATAATTTAAAAGTACTGATTAAATCATGTCCTTTTGTGGGCAGGGTTAGTTACTAGTTGACTCCCAGACAAAAGATACTGTGTTTGAACCCAAACCGTCAGCGGTCCACCTGTAGGCGTCCCTCAGCAAGATGCCTCCTCCCCCCTACTTGCTCCTTAATGACATTTGTGTATTGTGCGTATCGTGTTGTGTATAGTGTGTCGTGTATAGTGTGCAGTGTATGGTATCATGCTGGAAAGTGAGGATGTGTCGATCCCTGGCTCCTCCTAACCAAGTGTCGAGGTGTCTCTGAGCAAGACATAACCCTAACTGCTCCCGACGAGCCAGCTGTCGCCTTGCGTGGTTGACACCTCCGTCGTTGTATGAATGTGTGTGTATGAATGTGTGTACAGTATATGTATAATGTGTATATGAATGTGTGTGTATGAATGTGTGTATATGTATAATGTGTGTATATGTATAATGTGTGTATGAATGTATGTATATGTATAATGTGTATATGAATGTGTGTATATGTATAATGTGTGTATATGTATAATGTGTGTATATGTATAATGTGTGTATGAATGTATGTATATGTATAATGTGTATATGTATAATGTGTATATGTATAATGTGTATATGAATGTGTGTATATGTACGTATAATGTGTGTATATGTATAATGGGTGAATGTGAGGCACTAATTGTAAAGCGCTTTGAGCGTCCACTGGTTAGAAAAGCACTGTATAAATGCATCCGTTTATATTCACTGTTTGTATTTCTTCAGGTCGTCCTCCTGATGGATGCTGAGAAGAGGATCCGTCTGCTGCAGTTTGTCACCGGGACGTCCCGGGTGCCCATGAACGGCTTCGCGGAGCTCTACGGTACGCGGGGTCCTCCAGAGATGGAGAATACGGTCTAGTAGTGGCGTCTAGGGTCTTCCACTCCCAGACCAGGAGTAACTGGGTTCCATCCCACCATACCTGTACCAGGGCTGTCGTACTCCAGTCCGGTCTTGGTCTCGAGACACAATTTTTGATGGTCTCGTCTTGGACTTCCCGAATGATTGCTGATTGGCCAAATGCCAACTACACCACCAATGACTATTAGTTTCAATTTTTTTAAATGACCCCGCTCACAACTATCAAATATATAATGAAAGCCACACGGTCTTGGTCTTGAATCGGACTCGGTTCAATGACTCGATCTGGACTTGGACTCGACCGGGGTGGTCTCGACTACAGACCTGTACGCATCCTAGAGCTAGATGCCCCCGGACCCCTACCCGCTTCTCAATGACATGGCACCGTAGGCCATGACCACGTAGGCCATGAGCCTCGTAGAGACCCGGGTTCAATTCCCACCTGCGGTCCTGTGCTGCGTGTCATCCCCTCTCTCTTTCAACCCACTCTCCTGTCTCTCTCCATCCCGTCCATAAAGGCATAAAAAGCCCAGAAAATATATTACAGAAATAGATAATCGTATTTGTTTCTTGTGTCTCAGGTTCCAACGGACCTCAGCTGTTCACAATTGAGCAGTGGGGCACACCGGAGAAGTTGCCAAGAGCTCATACGTGGTATGTAACACACACACACACACGCCAGCACGCACACACACGTTAACAAAACGATAATGTAATATAAAGTGTCAAACTGGATATAGTCTGATGTTACGGGAATTTTGCAGCAATACCTGAAAAATGTACGATATGAAGCTGAATCGGTGACCGAAGCCTCATGTAACCC
>OMKN01077489.1:0-17135 GCA_900302345.1 Melanonus zugmayeri
GCTTGTCTAATTTGATCTATCCGCTTATACCGGTCCCCCGGGCGAGTCCCTCTCTGTTTCCTCTCCTTCCCTGATAATTTAATTTTTGTCTCATCCTCTTTAAGCGCCGGGGTCAACACGTGTAGGACGGCAACACAACGCCCTGTGTTGTGCGGCCTCTGTGCTCTATACGCACCAGAGAGAGCATCAGGATGGGCCTTTACATGCTTTATGAACATTGGAATCAACAACAAAAGCTCAATTATTCCAGTAATAATACAAATAAATATTATAACGAATAAACACAATGTATTGTTTTTTCTTCAATTAATAGCCTACCTAGCCGAATACATGGATGTCATGTCTAAATAGTTTTGTTCATTACTGCAACTGCAGGGTGCATGACATAATTTTATAATAATACTTTTTTTTGCCGTAGGATGGATTATTTTGCAGACAAGATATAACTAAACACACAAGATCTAATCAAACGCACGCACGTACGCGCAAAGAAGATGCAAACGAAATTAACAAAATGCATATCCTCTAAGATCCATTCATCATTCTGAACCGAAGATGACGGAAACTTTGATACTTTTTAATCGTCTATTCACCTCTATTTGTAGACCTGTTAGGCTACGGCAAATAACAAATGCTGTTTTTGTGCACCGAAGTGTAAATCAACGAAAAACAGGCCCACGCTTCATATCAGAAATTGTGAAAAGGGCGCCACCTGCGGGTGGAGATGCGGTGGTGGTACTCAGTATTGCAAGTGATAAAAATAAAAGGATGGCATGCGTTTTGTTAAATCTTTTATATTGACATTTGAAAACAACAACAACAACAACAACAATAAAGAAATACATTTTTTAAATCACCAAAAACACAATGGGCAATTTTTTTTAATGTGGGCCCTAAATGTTCATAATCCGTGCATATATATATATCAATATTTGCATGTCTGGTGCTTGGGGCCTGTTAAATAACGTAGCCTATGTTAAGCTTGATAACAAAAAGGAAAACAATACAATTGAAGTGAACACACTGTGCTGTGGGTTGTTTGGCTGTGATGCCTCCTGCTGGTGGAGATGTCGTCGTGCTGTTATTTGCGGTCATTATGAAAAAAGACAAAAATGGACCAAAGCGAAGCACACACTGCGATGCTCCCGCTATCAATTTTGCAGTGCGGGAAATGGTGAATTTGAATGCAGTGAATTATGAATTCATATGAAGACATATAGGCTACATTATTCAATTATTTAATGGTTTCAAACTCATTATCTAATTTAAACATCTATTGGAAGTGTGGGGGGTCTCTATATAAAATATATAGGCTATATATATAGTAAGTAAAAAAAGGCCAAGTAAAAAAAAAAAGTAATAGTGGACTGTTTGACTGTGCTGACACCTGCTGGCGAAGATGTAGTATTGCTAGGCCTGTTATTTACATGCAATCGTTAATTGCAAAATATGTGTCTTGTTTGTTTATTTGCTGAAAGCACTCAGTATTGTTTTCCCTCTTGTTATTCTACTTGTCTGATCTGCTGTTATATTTGTTGTCGTCAAACCCTACTGAGCTACTTAATGTATGTAATCTTCACTAAGAGAGTGCTTCCCTTGTGTGATTGGAACTAATGAATCCCCATGGAAACCTTTCTCTATGTGCAATTAAGACCAAATCACCTCCATCTGTGCAGTGGAGGAGAGCGAGCAAACACAACGGTGTTGCTCTTGTATGGCCTACATTCACAGGTCATGTCTCTGTTTGAGTTAAATCCTGATTTATTTTTAGAGATTCATTTAACACCGCCACTCATGTGATGCAGGTCCTAATGAAGGCTTCCTCTTTATCAGTTTACAGTAGCCTGCATACGGTGACAAACGTGTGCCAGCCACCGTTTCTCTACCATCTTTTCTCCTTTTCTGTAGAAAGAGGATTGTGGTTCTTTGACTATCGCAGTGTCCTCCACAGGGGCATTGCTTTTTGCTAATCCTCTCAAGAATATTTCAAATGCATTATGAATGTGTACTTCTATAATAACATTTTATTTCTCCCTAAATCATGCTTCATTTGGTGATTTCTGAACCTTTAGTGGGGACTGGGAAATTGTCACTGCAGTATTTTATGGGTAAGAGTCCTTACCACTCAATAAATTGAAGGTGGCGTTGGTTAAGGGTGGTAACATTTCATAGAATATTAAACATTTGAAACCAGTGGTTTGAAACTCATCTGCTGAAGGCAGTACCTGCCAACAACATGGACGTTATAATGCAAGTTGTCTCCATTGAGGAGATGTAGTTCACGTATATGAAATTTCATACCAAGGAATCGTGGCAGAGGCAAGTACTTTAATAGACAAGCTTTTGATTGTATCAAGATGGAGCTAAAACAATTGAGACAGTTTTATATTACTTTCTGTACAAAATGGTAAAGCCAACGTAACAAGTTTTGTGAGGGACTTCATTGTTCCCTTTTTATCACAAGGAACAGCTGTGACCAGCTTATGTTGTGTGCATTTACACTGAAACCTAAAAGACTCGGGTTAAGCTTGGGAGATATCGCTTTTTTCCACTCCACTCCACAAACTCTGCCCAGACATTCAGAAGTATCTTTGGACTGAAGGTCTAATTTGCAATTTAAATGGCTTTAAAGTTTTAGCTGCAAGAGTGGTGAACTCATTTTTTAAAGGCCTTTAATCAAACATTTGATCTTTCATTGAGTTTTCAGATGTGCACAAATAGAGTACAAAAAGAAAATGAATAAAACATACATTGTATTGCTAAAAATAGTTTGAAAGACGAATCCTGTACAGACAATTTGACAAGTGCAAAAAAATACATTACACAAAGTATATATTCCTATTTCACAGCAATCAAATATTGCTTTGCAATTTGTATTCATAACATTTTACAAGAAATAAAGGTATATATGTGTAGTAGTTAGAAATCCCCCACTTTTACATATTTTTTGTTGCAGTATTCCGTGTTTATTACTATCCCTAGTATTGGTGGAAGTAGATTAAGCAGTAGTAATAGTGGAGGCAGTAGATTTGATTTGGACATGAGGATGTCTCTGGAAACCGATAGTCATGGTTTTACTTTGGTCGATTCAATCCTTGAACTAGTTGTGAAAGGAAGTGGATCACCTACAAAAAGAGAAAAGGAGTGAGTTTATTTTGACATAATGATTAGAAGTATCATTGTGCTGTATGATGGAGGTGCTTTACATACCTCCGTCTGATTCTGAGATGGTCCTCGTTCACCCTCCAGCTCTGACCGAACTCCTGGACATTTCTGGCCTGGCGACCGTCAGGCTTCATCAGGTCGTTCTTTTTCCTACCATCAAAGTTCCCACACAGACCCCCCACCTTCCTCCGATAGATGCGCGGTAAACTGATCTCTGTTACGTTAAGACACAGGGAAACACATAGCATGGCTCCAGGTCAGGTTGATCATTCTAGGATTCACATGAGAAAAACAGATTTTGAAACTTGATTTTCTTGGCAGCTGGCTTTTGAAACCATCGGTACAATTCTGTCTGCACCTCAAGTGTTGGTCTTGATTATGTTACATGTTTGTGTTGTGTTGTGTGTTGATGCAGTATTACAACCTCAACAGACAATGTTTTAGACTTCTTCAAACTTAATCCCTTATCCTCTAGTAGTCAAGACTTGACAACTACTACTACAAAAAAAACAGCAAAACAATAGTTACCGGCTTTGCTGTGTCCATCAAACTCCACGGACAGGCCAAAGTCTGTCCTCAGGTAGAGACGAGAGGAGCGCTGCCTGATGGCGAGGCCTCCGCTTGGGGAGACAGGGGGGCGAGAGAGTCTGCCGTCCACCTGAGTGAGAGAACGTGGTGAGATGTTTTTTCTTACAGTTCATCCATTTCTGTGCGTAGTATTTGTATTGTTGGGAGAAACATGGCTGAATTGAAACACAAACGATGTGTAATCAAATGTTGTCACTTAATATTCACACTCAAAATACACTATACACTAGTGTGGTGTCATGGTTATCCATTAGGCTGAAATGAGATCATCTTTTCAACTCAAACTATTAGATTTAGACAACATTCACGATGCCAGTGAGCTTACAATCAGCCTCCTGTTCCTCTTGAACTCGACCGTGTGGTTGTAGACTCTGATCTTCAGCTCTCTCAGTCTGTGCCTGTTTTCTCTGCTGTCGTCTTGTCGCTGTCATCGTCGCTGTCATCGTCGCTGTCATCGTCGCTTTCACTGTGACTGTTGCTATGCTCTTCGCTGCTCTCATTGCTATCTTCCACACTGTGGTCGCTGCTATCCACGTTGATGCCTTCTATGTAGAAACCTGGGCGGGTCCTGGAATGGCTGGTCGTCTGGGCCAGAACGTACGAGTGCTCCCCCCTGAACCTATGCTTCAGATCATCAAAGGTTCTGTACTCTGGGTCCCCCGTGATGGTGCACTCATTGAAATCTGTTAAAAAAAGAGAGAGAGAGAAAATTTGAGACCATATTTTGGACCAACTTGTGATGTCACAAAGTAGATTGTGAAATGGCTTGTAATGCCTAATCATCTTCACACCTGGCTGGTGGTAAAATAGGAGTCCTTTTCATTTGAATGTACTGCATGTACCTGTGGGAAGGCAGGTGTACTGGCCCTCGGTGTTTTGTAGACAAACACCATCTCCGTCACACTCGTCTTCGTCGTCACAGTCAATTTTCCCTATCCCGTCATCTTCATCACACTCGCATTTCTGACTGCAGTGCGCAGTGTACCACTCGTCATTGAACTGAAAAGGAAAGCAAAGTATGTTTTGTGTGTTTATATATACAGTATTATACATTAACTTCATATGAATTCCATATATGGAAAAAGGTGATTTTCATTGTACACTACAACACTTATGCGAGTGTGAAAACCGTCTGTTGTAGGATTATCAGGAAATTGTGAATAGAAACAGGCAGTGCAGTGTTTTGGGTCAGGTGTATAATGAATTAATGTCCCACAAGGCGTACATGTTGAACTGTGTCACTCACATTGTGTACGCTCCCATTCCGGTCCACACAGCCACACCGCCGGATTGGCACGCACACTCTCCGTTTCAGTACAAAGCCGGCATCACATGCACATCCCTGCACACAGGGCTCGTCCACGCTACAGTCAGGAGGGCCGTGAAGATGGATACATGTTGGTTGGCAGGGGGGCATGCAAGTGGTGTAATGGCTGTTCTCTGGGCAAGAGGGCGCTAAAGAGAATAAGATGGAGTCATTATCACGTGTGTCAATACAACATCTGTATTTTGGCTTGCCTACAACATAATGCAATGCAATATGTCTACTTGGGAAACCTTATTTTAAAGAAGGCAGAAGGCATGCAAAAAAACCTACTTGGTGTGAAGGTAGTTGACTGCTGTGGTCTCTCGGTAGTTGGTAGTATTGGCTTAGTTGGGTTCGGGGGAAGGGCTGTGGTTGCTGGAGGTTGTGGTCTTGCTGTAGTTGGTAACCTTCCTGTGGTTGGAGGTTGTGGTCTTGCTGTAGTTGGCAACCTTTCTGTGGTTGGAGGTTGTGGTCTTGCTGTAGTTGGCAACCTTTCTGTGGTTGGAGGTTGTGGTCTTGCTGTAGTTGGCAACCTTTCTGTGGTTGGAGGTTGTGGTCTTGCTGTAGTTGGCAACCTTTCTGTGGTTGGAGGTTGTGGTCTTGCTGTAGTTGGTAACCTTACTGTGGTTGGAGGTTGTGGTCTTGCTGTAGTTTGTGGTTGAGGTGCTTCTGTAGTTGGAAGTCCATGTCCTTCTGTTGTTGAAGATTGTAGTACTACAGTTGGCAGTGGTGGCACAGCAGTGGTTGATGGTTGTGGTTTATCTGCTGTTGTATGGGTTTCATGTGTGGTTATACTGGTGGTTGATAGCAGAGGGGTTGTTGGTGTGACCAGATCTATAACCAGTTGTGAATATGTTATTACGATGTTGGCTTAAAAATGTATTGGGGACAAATTGAGGATTATAGTGCATACCTGCACAATGCCCGGGATGAAGAGAGACATCGTCTATGGCAACATCAGACTGATCATTGGAACCCCGGCGTCCCTCAAATATGATCTTCAATCCAAGTGGGACAATTGTAAAGGTTAATGTAATAGTTATGGTTTTAGTAATATTAGTAATGATAACACAGTAAGCCTTAATGCAAGCCTGGTAAAAACTATCGTACCTGGAAAGGGCCAACTGTTGTGAGGTCTACCATAGCCTCGTGCCAGACATTTCCCTGGTCATTTCTTTTCCTCCAAACTGCATCAGCCACTCTGTCCTGGAGCAGGTATACATGGAGGCCCATGGTATCGGCTGAGCCATACATGTGATACCAGAACTGCAGACATTGAGGACCCGTGTGGGAACACTCAGAGCTCAGGAGACGTGCCGTGTCTCCATAGGATGCACTGTTGGCCTCGATGTACAGGTAGTGGCCACCTGGGATGAATCAAGCGTACATTTACAAAACAGACAATTATATAATAAGCATTCATGTTTCCTAATCAAGATGTTAACATGAGTGAGATTCTCATGCCGCTAGTTACCTCCAGCTGTGTGGTCAGAAGAGGGCCCGGTCATGATTGTAGGGGTGGAGCCAATGTATCGCGTCCAATCAAAAACATCAGTAACCAGCTGATTCCACTCACAGAGGTCTTGTTCAAAATCACAATTCATTTTACAAACTGGAAGGAGATAGCACAAATATTGTCAACCTTTTGAAAGTCATCAATGCATCATTACACCTTTGGTTGTACATTTTGTTTAATGTGATTTAAATTAATATTACCAGGATGTGTTTCAATCTGTGGAGGTGCAGCAGTAGCAGTATTCATCGCAGATGTAATGGCTGGCACCATTGTAACAGTGGGCTGGGCAGTAACATTAACCACAGGGGGTAGCGGAGCAGCAGTTGAAGAGACTGAATCTCCCTGTGTTGTGGTGGTTATACTGGGTTGTGGAGATGAGGGCAGTGAGACCGTCAGATCTGAAAATGTAATGATATTTTCATAAGAACTCAATTACTTCTATTGTCTGTAGGTAGTTGATCATTAAGTAAACATAGTGAAGATGAAATAGTCTCATGAGGAGTAGAGCCCCTATAACAGGAATGAATGGTAAGAAGTGTTTTGACAAGGGGATAGTTATTAACTGATTTCTGTGGGGTCAGTTGGGACTCGTTGCTATGGTTACATTCAGCCATAACACTACAATAAGCCCAGTGGCTTCACCTGTATGTGCTACCTACCAGAGCATGGACCAGGATAGACCTTCACATCATCTATTGCCACATCAGACCGTTCATTGGAACCTCTGCGCCCTTCAAGGATGATCTGAAGGGATGTGAACAATTGTTTTAATGTCAATGTTCTCATACAGCCAGTCCTTAATGCTACTCTTAAAGGGTAACTTCGGATTTTTTCAACCTGGACCCCATTTTCCCATAATTTTGGGTCGAACCGACTAATACAGACAACACTTTTTGAAATGGGTCCAGTATTGAGCAAGAACACAGCCGCGACACGTCTGTGTTGTAACCCTTTGGGACAATTGCGCCCGTCAACGTATGTCCTCGAAAAGTGCTTGTTTTTGTCACTAACAGGCTCAGATTGTTATAAGTGTTTGACAACATTATGGAAAGGATCCCTACAGAGAAATACAACTTTTTTCTGGTCTGTTTGTTATTCTGTCTAACCAAGTCTCACTCAAGGAAAAGTTTCACTCAGTGGCAAAAAAAAGCACTTTTAGAGGACGTACATTGATGGGTGCAATTTCCCCAAAGGGTTACAAAGCAGATGTTTTGCAACTGCGTTCTCACTAAATTTTAAAAATTGTTGTCCGCATTAGTAAATTAGACCCAAAATGACAATAAAAAAATGGGGTCCAGGTTGAAAAATCCAGAAGTTAACCTTTAAAGAATGCAGTATTGGGTCAATAAGGAGGACAGCATTGGTGGTCTTACCTGGAAAGGCCCAGTTGGCGTGAAGTCTACCATAGCCTCGTGCCACACATTTCCCTGGTCATTTCTTTTCCACCAAACTGCATCAACCACTCTGTCCTGGAGCAGGTACACATGGAGGCCCATGGTATCGGCTGAGCCATACATGTGATACCAGAATTGCAGACATTGAGGACCCGTGTGGGAACACTCAGAGCTCAGGAGACGCGCCGTGTCTCCATAGGTTGCATTGTTGGCCTCAATGTACAGGTAGTGGCCATCTGGATAAGTAGGGCAAAACACATTGAGGTTCACTTTATCATACATTTTTTAACCTTTTAGTGTCTGTTACTGTAAGCATTTTTGCTGTTATCAACATTTTATCTTGTCACATTTTTCATGGGGATGAATTGTTGTTATCATTACTAGGATAAAATGACAAATAATAAAGAATGCACCAGCACCTCCTGTGTGGTCAGCTGAAGGCCCTGTCATCAGAGTGGGGGTGGAGCCATGCTCCAATGTCCAATCAAAAGCGTCTGTCATCGCCTGGCTCCAGCCACAAAGATTGCCGTTGAAGCTACAGTCCAGGCTGCACACTATTACACACCATGGAACATTCACAGTAACATGAACATGAACATCACATCTTGACCTTTTGAGGCAACTCATGTAAAACATCACGAGATGACATCACAAGCTCATTTTGTTAATAATTTTGTATTTTCACTGGGGAAATGTCAAATGTAAATTTTTAACCACATCGCTATCATTATGACATTATCTGGTGGAGAAAGTGAACCATGAATAATACCTTCCTGTACTCACCAGGGTGTGAATGGAGGTCCTCTCCGCTTGCGTGTGGAACTGATGAACTTCCGCTGATTATTACAGGGGAACCATCTTAGGGAAGTAAAGACAAAAAATAAGCTGATTGGGAGGGGGAACATTGTTAATACTAATAATTGTTAGATACCGAGTTTAGGAGTACAGTGTGTTTTGTAACATAAAAAAACAAAACATATCCTCACTTGGGCAGGAACCATAGTGGATTGAAATGTCATCTATAGCAACATCTGACAAGGCATTGGAGCCTCGTATTGCCTCTATTATGATCTGTAACACAGATTAGAGAATAGAATGAACAATGTTTCAAAGTTCATTCATTCGTTATACAAGAAACATAATTATGGTTTAAACTCATTCATGATTAATGATTGCCATTGAGTCCATGTTTCCCAAAGTGGGAGGCACAGGGAGATGGGATGGAAGGGATAATTTAATGTATTTTAGTGAGGGACAAAGCTCAATCGCACACTATATTAAAGAAAATCACAGGCGGAACAAACAATTAGAACTGTGTTGCACACAACATAACACACATACCTAAGTGGCTGCCTGCGTGTGTGCACCGAAGTATAGTCGCCGTGCGTGAACTGTACGAGCCGGCGTTAACCAAAAATTATGTAATTATGGCCCTTGCGCATGGTTTAAACAATTTGACATGTGTCATGCACCTCTGACATGTTGAAGGTCTACATGACTTATTTTTACCAAAAGGGGGGACCTGACAAAAAAGTTTGGGAACCACTGCATTGAGTTACCTGGAATGAACCACCAAAGACTTTGAAATCAACAAACGCTGGATGCCACTCAGGCCCCTGATTGTTGGCCATGGACCAGATCTTTTCCGCATTTATTGTGTGGAGGTAGATGTTGAGAGCCATGGCTGTGGCTGAGCCATACATATGGTACCAGAACTGCAAGCACAGAGGGCCTCTATACTCGCACTGGGCGCTGAGAAGACGGGCCGAGTCGCCATGGGTTGCTCTGTTGGCCTCGATGTACATGTAGTAGCCCTCTAGACAACGAGAATGAGACAGATAGTATAGAATAAGTGTTGGTTGCTACCATGGAATGCGATAACCGGTCATGCTATTTAGCCAACATGCCTCCAGTGGTGTGGTCTTCATTTGGGCCGGTAGCTGATGACAGTGTTGGGCCAGACTGTCTCGTCCAGTCAAAGCTGTCCTGTATGAGTTGCTGCCATCCACACATATGGTTGTCAAAGTTGCAGTTTAATGGGCAAACTATAGAGTTAAAGAGAAGGAAGATGATGCATGTCACACAAGTCTACCAAGTCACACAAGTCTACTACACAATATGTTGATGTTGTCGACAGTATGGATGATACTTGATGTTGCTGATGATAGAAAACATTCATTTTAGCTGTTATTGTAATACAAAAAGTGGTGAGATTTTTTTTAACATTTAATTACAATCAAACCAACTTGAAAAACATTTTTGTCAATACTTAATTAATTGTTCTTAATTAATCATTGTTTAATTATGACAAAAGATGATCCGTATCCCATACGCAAATTTAAATTAGAATTTAAATGACCAAAAAAGGGATATTCCAAATAAGAATGAATATTTTATGGCATATCATTTGAAAAATTACTTATTTTTGATACGTAATTGCAGGTAATTGTGATTTCTTGGATTTAGCAATTATAGCTAGCTTCAAAAAGCAGTGGCAGATTTGTTCTTACTAGTTTGATCAGGTGTGGTTGTTGGAGGAGGTGTCGTGTTTGGGGTGTCAGCTGCAAGAGATCAAAAGGCAAATTGTAATAAAAAAAATCAATTTCACCCTCTTCTGAAAGTGGGTGAAAGTGAACATTTTCTACTACAAAAAAGAAAAAGAAGCAAATAAGCTCAAGGTCGGGGAGTGAGGTTTTTTGAGTTGCATGATCTCGCTGTTGACAGCCACCATCAGTAGCTCAAGTACCGAGCCCTGTGGTACACCTACCACAGTCTGTGTTGTTCTTCCAGTCGGGCAGCTCCACCCCGGCCACCTGGCAGGCTGTTGCATAGGATTCCAGTGAGTCACACAGGTTGTGAAGGTCCCCGTTGGTGGCGCAGTGATCGTACACACAGCTGGAGATATACGGCAACGGGTGCACCGGCGTGTGACAGGGGAGGAAGGCGTCGTCGAGGAGAGCGTTGCACTTGCTGTAGGCCAGATCTTCCCCGTGCTGGTCACAGATCTTTGGATCGTCTGGATAGGCGATGCACCTGGAGGGTGAGACAGAGATATGCATGACACAGCGCAGGAGGGAATAGTAAATGTAAATCCAATACTATTGTATTATTGACTGTTAAGTTGTTTGGTAGACACTTTTGTCCAAAGTGACATACAGTGAATTCAATTATGCATACAAGTAGACTGTGGACATGGGGAAACAAATTCAGCAAGTAACCCACTTTCAGCTGGGAGTCGAACACCCTTGGCACTACACTATCCTGCTTTTCCATCTAGAGTGATCAAGCCTGCCATGAACTGCAATCTTCTTTTGACACAGTGACATGTAGACTGTAGACTTCTTACCCACTCATCACTTCTCACACACTGAACATTCTGGCTTACAACACAGAGGTTATGCGGTGGGGAAAGGCACACATGATGACTTGACCCAGGAATTAAACCAATGAAATCTTTGGATCTGTATGGCAACAGGTACTACCTCATTGTGTCCCACATTGTGTTTATATAAAAACGACTCATACACATACAAGTCTTCAGTGCCGCACACTATCCAATAAAGCTAAAGCACTCACGGGCTGGAGTCCTGCATCACTCTCCAGCTATCGCCAAAGTCGAACGACCCGGTGGCGTTGGACCCGTCCGGCCTCCGGAAGTCGTCCACCTCCCAGCCGGAATAGGTCCCGCACAGGCCACACAGCTTCCCCTTGTAGCGCTCGTCCACTTGCAGGAAGAGCCTGTTCTGCCCGTCGATGATCACCCTTAGGCCAATGTCGGTCTCCACCACGATGTATTGCCTCTGCCTGTAGACTTTCAGCAAGCCGTAGGAACCATGTGAGGAGTAGGGGAGTAGAACCAGATTGTTGTGCACCTATGAATGTAAGGGAAACGTGTTACACATCTCATTGCGGACACATGTTCAGTTCCTTGCATAGAACGCAGATGTGTAATGTATTTGGTTATATTAGTGAGGTAGATGGACGAGAGGACAATAAAGGGCCCAACCTATCTGCATGCACACCATAACAATAGTTCAGCAGCAATTAGTAATACAGGGTAGAGGAATAGACTTGATGGCAGGGCAGAGTCCACTGGCTTCACTGCCAACATGTGAGATAGTGTTTGTCATGAGTTTGATATTAATGTCTGATATTGGAGTCATTAGCACACGTGCAGAGTGGCATTAATGTCACAATGGCACTCAAAGTACAGTCTAAATATAACTTTCCGAACGGTGAACCTTGATATGTATTTACAATCAACGCTTACATAGATTTTTCCGTTCTGGTTCAAGGTGAGGTGCAGCTCTTGGATCTGCAGGACCACGATGTCCAGCTTGGATCGGGTGAGGTTCTGGTTGTTAGGGTTTGCGTTGCGCCCGGTCACAGTGAATTGCAACAGGGTCTCCTCTCCGCATGTGGTGGACAGCGTGTAATTGCAGCCACCCTGGAAGTTGTAGGCCCGCTTGTCATAGGTGATGTAGTGTGGATCGCCGTACACCCTGCAGGTGACTGTTTCGGGAGGGAAACAACCTCTGACCCCATCCTTGTCCTTGCAAATCTCATTGCCTGCGCAGCTCCATGCGGAACACCGGGTCTCTCCGTTGCCCAGGCACTGACACCGCTGGGTGCAACCTTCATCGATGAACACCACTCCTTTCTGGATGTATTGGGAGAAATCATGCATGTGGTGTGGAGGTTAGTGCTAATGACACACACAACACAACAACAGCAACAACATCAACACCAAAAGTGGGACAGAAGTCATGCATTTTGGATTCATTCCATCATGGGATTACAGAAATCTAGAATTTTCAAAGACTAGTTTCAATCTATGGATTGTATCTAGTGTGCTGCTTACCTCGTAATGACGCCCGTTGCTCCAGCAGCCGCATTCCTGCGCCAGCACACACGTCCCTCCACTGAGCTTGAAGCCCGGGTCGCACACGCACGTCTCCTCGCAGCTTCCGCAGGCGCCTGCCAAGTCCGCATCAGAGCACACGTCCTGGCAGCCCTCGGCACAGGCGTCATAATGACTGTTGGGTCCGCAAACCAGGGCTGCAGAGGAAAGAGGTGCAATTCAAGATTAAAGTTATTGCATTTGTTGTTAGCGTCAGCATCTTTGTCGTCATCGTCATCATCATTGCCATCATCGTCGTCAACATCATCGCTGTCATTATTATTATCTACGTCATCTTTATCATGATCATTGCCATCATCATCATTATTATTGCCATCACAACATAATTTACTCTTTAAAAATACTTTAAAACAGTAAGATTAGGGTTGAATCTGGATTGGATATGGCAACCTACGGCATATGGTGGAATTCCTCCAGGGCGGCACAGCAACACCCGCGTCATAGCAGATGTTGGCGTAGGACTGCAGGGTGCCGCACATGACGGCCAGGTCGCCATGAGTGGCGCACATCCCGGCCACACAGCTCCGGTAGTAACTCTCCACGCCCAGGACGGAGAGGCAGTGGGAGAAGGGCCCCGCGCTGGACAAGAGCTCCCCGCAGAACTGCCGGCTGCCGTACGAGTCCTCCTCCTGTGGGTCACACATGTGGGGCACCAGGATGGTATCACAGGGGGCAGCGTGCTCCCCCGTCTGCCAGCTCTGGGCCAGGTCTGTGGCATTGGGGGCTTCCGATCCGTCGGGCCTCCGGTTGTCGTCCTCCCGGATGCTGTTGAAGTTGCCGCACATGCCGCACACTTTGCCGGCATACGGGTCCGGGAGTTTGACGTGAACGGCGCCGGCGTTGTCGTACGAGACGAGGACTTTGTCGTCTGTCTCCACAGTGACGACGGCGGGGTTGCTGCGGATGTTGACTGTGGCTCCGTTGAGGGTCAGAGGGAGGTTCTGCCACACACCGTTCACCTGGAGGTTCAAGGCTACGTCAGGTGGAATTATATCTCGACAGATTCGTCATGTTAGATAGGAGTTCACGCCGCCCTGATAGTTTACATGCAAGATACTATTTTGAAATCAGATAAGCTTTAGAATAACCTGAACACCATGTCCCTAAACTCTGCCCTTTTTACGATGAAGCAAGTTTATCAGTAGAATAAGCAAATATTGAGATTTTCCAGCAATGATAAGTAATTAGTTAACACTAATTCCAGAATGCAAACATATGTCTGTTACAGAGAGGCGCTGATGATAGGTGCAGATACTGTTTAGATACTGTTCAGAGACTTCTAACTTGATTGTTGTTTGTTAAGAAAGGTAGACTATATTTACTCCAATATCTTATATTTGATCATGGGTTTCAGAGTTTTTGTACTGGAGATAGTCAGTGACAAATCCATATCCAATACAAAAGATAGGACAACTATCAATTAAGCCTTTAATTTAATCGGATATTTCGGAAATTTGAAATTGTAATTTTTTTCAAGGATACAGCATCATGCTTTCGTAATGCTGTTGCATTACATTCTTTTCAGGAATCTCTTTCTAACGACTTCTAATAATTCAGATAATCGTTTTAAGCGGTTCACCATGACTCTCTGCATCTCCCTCTTGAGCAGGGACAGCTTGATGTTGTTCACTTCCACGTTGACCTGCTGGACCACCGACTCGGACGCGTCGTTCCCACTCCGCTCGTTGACCACCTCCACGCTGAACGTGGGAAGACCCCCGGTGGGCGAACAGGTCTGCACCAGGATGTAGGTGCAGGGTGCCATGAAGCGGAAGAGGGCCCCGTCGAAGGTGCTGCATTGCGGGTCGGTGTGGACGGTGCAGGTCCCTCGGGTGGAGATCTCGCTGGGCCGGTCGCTCCTCTGTGCGACCGAGCAGGAGAGCTGCTGGCCCCCCGAACACACGCAGCGAGTTGACTCGTCCGTCCACAAGTCTGTGTTGGGTTCACACTGTATTCCTGTAGATGTAGAGGTGTGTGTACATGTACATGTATGTGTATGTGGGTGTGTGTGTGTGTTTGTGAGGAGTGCGGAGTGTGGTGATCGGGGGAATATAAGCAAGAAAAGAGTAGATGTAACAACTGAGTACAACTTGTTGTGTATTCTTTTCCTTAATGAGTAAATACTCACCACACTGTCCGTTCCTTATCCCTATATGGTCGAAGGAAACGTGTCCCTGAGCAGCTTCAAATACAACCTGAAAGACGTTATACAGAAAGTGACTGGTACCGGTATGCGTATTTGTATACTTACATTATTCTATATTATAGATCTTCAGTTATCATATGTTAATTCTGGAATATTTTATCCACAGCAAGTTACAATAAATATAAACAGGGTTATAGTATATAAAATACAGGTTAGATCATGGACCAAACCTACTAGGACACCTAGGCACTATAGACTATCCTCCACATATTGTTTCTACCTGTATAGATGCCTCTGTGATGGCTAAAGGGAGAGAAACGTGTCTCCAGGCGCCACCGTCGTGCTGGGCAGGCAAGGTCCATATTTGAACCGGACCTTGTGCGTTCTCTTTCAGCAGGACTCGAAGTTCTGTGACCTCTGATGCCGTTGGGGCCGTCTGGTACCAGAACTCCAGACAAGCCTCTCCTTCCAGCCTCAAGGCTTTGCTCTCTAAGTAGGTCAATGACACATCTCCTGGAGAAAGATACGAGGGGATGATGAATTATAAAGTGTTAGTATTCTGAGCGATTTTGAACATTAATGTCTATCTACAATAATGACTATCTATGCCTGTCCGGTCTGGCCTGTCTGTTTGGCCATCCATAGATTCATCCATAGTTCCGTCTGTCAGTCTAACTGTCTTCCTGTCTGTCAGTCTACCTGTCCCCCTGTCTGTCTGCCAGTCCATCTATCCCTATGTCTGTCTCTCTAAGTTCCATGAATACTGAGATCCACAGATAAATGTCCACCAATTGACGTAGGATGTCACTGGTCACTGTGCGGAAGGAGCCCTGTCTGTGGCTGTGTGTGTGTGTGTGTGTGTGATGGCATTTGCTTTACTGCATGCCACCGCAACTGTGATTCTAGAGAGAAAACAGTCAGCACCATCAACATCCTTGTTTTTTTGTAAAGCCACACTCACATCAATGGGGATGTCCTGGTCTTTATTTTAAATATGCACACATTAGAATGAGCTTTAATTTCGCAATGTAATTTCAAGTACATTATCAAAGGAAGAAAAGAAAAGAGTCCACAAAGTGCCTCTGTGCATTACAATTAGATGCTGAATAGCTGGAGTGTTTTTTTAACTGTTTATAGCATAGCTTTGAGTGTGGGCCCTCTGCTTTGATTGTCCCCCAGAGAACTCCCAGTTATACAACATCATTACTCTCCCTCAATTAGTGATATTATAGAGGATGAGCCAGGTAGGACAGAAGGGTCTGGGTTAGAACTGCTCATTCTACTGCTTAATCTCCCTATTAGGAGACGGTCGAGTACAGAATGTCAAGTCCTGTGTTTCAGTGCATAGGCCTCCAAATAATAGTAACGTTGGCTAGAAAATCACAGCAAACGATCACATTCATAAGCATAGGTTAAATAATACAGTGTGACTCCAATAGTTAACACTGCAGTGGTATGAATTGCATTGACTGTACCTGACACGCTCTGAGCCATCGGCCAATCGCATAATGGACCCGAGTCGCTGTTGAGCACGCATTGTGCAAGATATTCTACGGATAGAGAGAATACAGTAAAGGTTTACAATCTTTCTTTTGTTCGTTTGTTCTTTCTTTCTCCATGTCTTAGCTCTGGTTATTTCATTGCATTCAAAACATAAAAATATCCAATATTCATGTTGTACAGAACAGCATTTAATAAACAACAATTGCACCTGAATTTGTTCTCCAGCGCGGAAGAGTAATTGAAGAATTCCCACATGGAACTCTGAAAATAAAATCCAAGATATTAGACAACGCAATTTCAATATTAAACATTTTATTGTGTGTATTGCTTGCTATTTCATTTCTATTTCAAAAGTAATTTGTATCTATGTCTATATATTTGATCCTCCTTGGACTCACTTGGCATGAACCTGTGTTAGAAGCAGCAGAGGCAGTGTGACCAACAGGTGTGTGTGGAGGAGTCCTTGCATGGCGGGTCCTTTAGCTCCTGTCCCCTGTGTGATTGTATTCCCCGTAAGGTAAGGTCCCCTATCGAGAATGACAAAGAAGCTAGTATAACGCTAGTATAACCCTCTGCTGACTTGTCAATACGCGGTG
>OMKN01077521.1:0-11307 GCA_900302345.1 Melanonus zugmayeri
GCCCTACGCGATGGCGTAGTCTGCGTATAGGGCGGCCGTACCTGATTAAATGCACCTGCCTGTCGTTCATGCATTGAAAATAGAGATGTCCGTTTTTTGTATCATATGTCCAACAAACCTTAATCATTCCGGACATTCTGGCCGGCAATTTAAAATCCTAGCGCGACCTCTGATATATATATATATTTACACACACACACATGCATATGTATTTATATACACGCGCAGACAGAGGGAGAAACACACAGAGCGATTTGTTAGGCAGACAGGTAAACAAAGAACACAGAGATAGAGATGGAGGCGGGAGTAGAGGCAGACGGGCTGACAGCTAGGCAGCACACAGGCTGTGGCTTGCATCGTTTTATCATTTTGTGAATTGACTTATGAGAAGTGCCAGATAAGTGTTTCAAGACAAACCTTGGATATGGCATGCACTGCACAGGGAAGAAAGAACACTTATGCCTTCTCTGGTTTCCCATTCACTCTCCTCATCGTTCATTTTGCACAACATGACACCAACAGCTTGATGCTGTGAAGTGACCTTTTGCACCTCAGTCCCTTCCCCCTTCAATGTCCACTAGAGATGCACCTCATGATTATTTGGATTGGATTGTTTAGGCATAATCGTATGTTTCGGTTCAACGCGTAACATTGACGTCAATGAACAATATAATAATGAATAATTAGAATGAATCATGAATCACTTTCTGCAAACTTTTGATTTAAGCTTTTGATTCAGCCACTGTGTGAAATGTAAGTGAACCCATCTTGACTTGACTTGACTTCATCTGTTTCAGCTCAAATTTGAACACTATGAGATTTTACATGAGATTTCTAGCAAGGAAGGGGGAGGTGTTATCCCCACGGTTACGACCCACGCCAACTTTGTAATACTTTTTTTTGAAGCTAGTACACGTTGAGTATGAGTGTCACAATGAGCAATGTATATGAAATACGCCACACACACACACACCGTGGCGTTATACCATAAGTATCCAAGAAGCTTAACCCTTTCTCGGACATGGCCAACAACATCAACCGCTCCCCAGACGGAGCTCCACACACACACACACAACGTGGCGTTAGCGTTAGCATTAGCGTACCCTTCTGGCGGCGGTGTAATGAAAAGAACGGGACTTGAGTTCAGAGCAGAGCAGAATGTTCACAAACTGGTAAAAACATAAGAGTTTACACCTGTTTTTTTCTGAATTATGCTATTATTTTAGTAACAGACAAAATGGAATAGATTACATTTTGGAGATCATATAAGACATACTAACAATATTTTGGGTTCACTGGTGCTTTAAAACAAATAGTTATTTTACTACAATTTGAAGCTCAACAACAAATAGATTCAGATGGTACATGTCTAGGGAAGGAAGAGCCTAACACTGTCCAGGGCAGGGAGTGCATAGCAACACAAGGTGAACTACACCAGTACAAGTTCTGAAAATAAAATGTATTTATTTCCTATAACAAAAAAGAAATAAAGAACCTTACAGGGGAACAAGAGGACTGTGAATGAGAGCCAAATCAAAGAAAGTAATACAAGTCAATCGCTACATGATGGCAGATGTAAACCCATGGGCGTCTTACCTATCCTCTTGTTCCCATGCATAGAGTACAGACTTCAAGGGAAAGTACAGTAATACAAGCAACCAAACTACTCACGATCTTCACTAACAAGTTGAAACCACACTGGAAGACAACAAACAGAATGATACTACGAATTTCACTACGAATCAACTCAACCTCCCTCCTAACCTCCATATCAGACTCTATCCACCACCTGAGCCATCGCCGCGGGAGACGAAGAAGAAAGCGGGGCAACCGGCGCAGCCTCACCCCCACCAAGTACCTTCTCGTCGACCGGCAGACTTATAACTAATTCCTTGAGTTCGGCTTTTACTAAGGACTTTTGAAATTCAACACCAAAGTGATCCGCTATGGCATACAAGTCAATTTTCCGACAGCGGGAAACACTATCCACAGATGGATCACTCAAAAAGTCCTGCAGATCAAGAGGCCATGGCGAGTTTATAATAAGGCTAACTCTTCAACAAACAGTAATGCAATAACCAACTAACCACTGACCAAGCCAACTAACAGCTGGCTTGGCTTGGTTAGTTACTAACTAACTAACAACACTACACACCATGTGTATACAACGCTAACCACTTAAAACCCGGGTCAGACCAGCCAGAAAAGACCCCGAATGAGCCCCCATTCATTAACACTGCACAAATACATCTAATTTGACCACGTTTGGTTGAACCAAGGCCTGTATTGACATGGCCAATGGTTGCACTCAGTGTTCGCTTACACTACAGCAATCCTATGCACACACACACAGACACACACAAATAGACACACGCGTGTGTGCTGGCATTTATGCTGAAACCAAAAAGACTTCACTGCCACGGCAGCATGTTTTACGTTTAGTGACAGAATGTTGCTTTCAATGTTTCAGTGTGTCATCTGAAATCATGTTCCTTTGCATTGTCCCTAGAGGGACACACAGATGTGCACACACACACATACACACAAACACACACACACACACACGACAAATACGTTAAGCATACATACGCACATGCAACAGCATTGACACTAAAGTGTTATGGCAGGAGGAAGCCCTTTGCCCCCTGTAGTCTTCCTGACTTCCTGTCTACCCAACAGGAAGAACCAATGAAATGCATCTCTGTGTCTCTTAAATGTCTATGTTCCTGTCATGACCTCATTTTGTTTTTTTCTCAATCTCATTCAAGTCCCCGTCTCTCCATGTTCCGTCTTTAGTGAAATAAATGTCTTTGGACACTTTGCTGGCTTGTGTCGGTAACCGTGATGAAGTCCATTGAACTCCATTCTGTTCTTTCTCTCCGTTTTGTGGAGCAAAGCTCAGTCGCGCTGAAGTTCCACACGACTCTGACCTCCGCTGCACTGGAGGTTATTTATTTATCTTCAATGTATTTGCTGTGCCCACACTTTGCTGTGAGAGCTGTTGGATGTTGATGTCCATTTAGCCACGGCAAATGGCAGATATACTTCTGAAAACTAAGAAATAATAATAGTTTGAATGTGGATGAATGTTTTAATGTGTTA
Organism: Melanonus zugmayeri; assembly: GCA_900302345.1. Lineage (NCBI taxonomy): Eukaryota > Metazoa > Chordata > Actinopteri > Gadiformes > Melanonidae > Melanonus > Melanonus zugmayeri. Next base: position 3,103 of record OMKN01077521.1, read on the forward strand.
TATTTGATTTCTTTATTTTGTTGAAAGTAAGCACAATAGTAAGAAAGTAAGAAAAATATTAAACTATTAAAAAGTAAGTGAACCATATCTATCGATACCATAGCATTGTGTGCTGTAATATTAAAATGAATTATTTCATATTTAATGGGAATAGGGGTCCTTCTGGACATGACTGACCTCTAGACTAACACCCATATGTCCTCAACATTTGTATACTCCCCTTTTTCTGTCTTTTATCTCCGTATGCATCTCTCTCTCTCTCTGTGCCATAAGGAGTGTGCTGACTGCTAACCGGTGGTATTGTCTGACAGGGAGGCCCTGAGCGCTACATCAGCATACATCTGAAACTCTATTGGCAGGTGAGCTGGACAGATGGGCTCTCAGTGGATGTGGGTGTGAATGTGTGCACGTACAATATGTGTGTGTGTGTGTGTGCACATATGTGTATGTGCGCACATGTGTGTATGTCTGCAGCAGAGGGACCAGCAGTGTGAATGATTTTCAGCAGAGGAACCAGTAGGCTGGGGGCCTTGGCAGCCCATCAATCAGTGGCGTCCGATGCCTCTGGTCACTAAATAAGACCCATTAAAGGCTTTATAATGAAGCCGCTGGGGTGAAGTGGTGGGTTGGCCCCGCTGTATGTGTGTGGGTGGTTGGACACAGGGCTAGCAGTCAGTCAATATGTGGATGTCGTATGTGTGTGAGCATTGGTATGTGCTTACACCAGTGCAATGCTTGTGGTCTTCCTTCCTTCCAGACATTTGACCATCAGACTGACTGTGTCCATCTTTTATGGTCTTTTATGGTTAATTTTTACTTGACTTCATTGTCCATTTACACTTTTCAGAACCAACAATATTTTATGTTTTCCAGATGGAACGATAGGGCATTACAATTCCCTCCAAAGTGAATGTTTATTACTCACTTATCGATGTAGATGTGTTCAAATGTAGCCTAACTGTTGATTTTGTGAAATTCTGTCTTGTTTCGGTGAGAGGCAAAGCCAGAATATAATGACAAAGTTTGTTGCAGAACAAGCTACAAAGAAGGTTTATTTTTGTTCTGCCTTTCCTCTCTCACTCAAGGAATCTCAAGGGTCAGCAAGGTGTGTGTGTGTGTGTTCCTTAAAGAAAGACAAAGAGAGAAAAGAAGACTAAAGATAAAAATCTCCTCATCCTCATCATTTCAATCTCCATTCTCTGCTTCTATGTATATCCAAGTAAGAGCAGAGAGAGAGAGACACACACACACACACAGAGACAGACAGACAGAGAGAGAGAGAGACAGTCTGCATACACTGCTTATCACACACTGTTAAACTAGGCGCTAACATGGCTAGTTATCATAGAAACAGTAAACAAAGTGCGGAGCCGCAGCTGGGTTTTTGTTAAGCACACAAGCGCTTCATCTCAGCTCTTCCAGCGCAATTCTGCCAGATGAAGACGCTACGTGGACATGGGTCCAAAAGGACGACGCTGAAAGACGTTTATGGCAGCAAGAGGTTGTACTTTTCATTTGTCTTATTGATAAAAGGCCCAAATCTTCCGTAATAATGCAGGCTAGACATGTAGGGGAGGCCTATGAAGTCTTTTGTTGTAATATTATTAACACATAAGGTATACCATAAATGTCACTTTTTTCTCTGTGCCGCCATGGCGATTAGCAAATGTTGTGACATTTGAATGCAAGTAAAAATAAAAATAAAAATGCTTTGTAGCGTCAATGGCAACCAGATAAACAATGAATGTAGACCCAGCTTCTAATCAAGACCGGCCTTAAAACGTGTAGCGACACCCGGCCAGTTAAATGGACTCTGCGTTTAATTGGGACTTTTAATTGAAGTTTTACGGTACATTGTGTGTTTCACAACATCAACGTGTATACTGTTAACCTTTAATAAAAGCCATCTATAAATCCATAGTTACAAAGCACAGTCTTATTTTACCAAACCCATTAAAAGCTCAATTGAGTTCCTAAATCAATCATGAGGCTGCCTAGGCTACACCTCTTCCTAAACTCAACTGTTACTGTTTCAGAGAACGTTCAAGTGACTCCTTTTTGATGATGAATTTGTTTTCTTTTTATTTTTTTTAATTGATGCATAATACAAAAAATCTAAATTTAAATTTTCATTTGAAGTTGTTAACAAACATTTCCTAAAACTCCAAAGAGCACTGTGTGAGACTACTAGCAATATGAGTCAATCAAATGTTAATTGCAGTGTTCTTTTTTGCAATCATTTGATTTCCCCTTTACTCAAATCAGAACATGTATATACTTATATATAACCATACAGTATATACTGTATGGTTGTTTGCTTTCATTGCCTCTTCAGTTAACAGAGTAGTTACACCAAACCTTGATTGTTAGGCCATGAAATCCTATTTACTTCATGAGAGCAAGAAAATCAGCAGGGTTGAGGAAACCTTCTCCCACTTTACAGACACGGGTTACCAGTAGTGGAACCAATGCAACAACCAAGGCCGTGGAACCAACAACAAAACTACAAATGTATTATAGCTTACGTAAAACTCCCATGAAATAAAGCCTTTCTATAACTATATTGCTAGTTATGGTTTTGACTCTTATGGTTTTCACTCTTATATTAACTGGGTAGACACCAAACCTTGACTGTGTTAGGCCATGAAATCCTATTCACTTTATGAGAGCAAAAAAAATAATAGTTCTGGTTTTGCTATAAAAACCGTGGCTGACCCAACAACCCCAAAAGCAGGGCTGGGACACACTCACTCCTCTCTCCCATGATTGTATTTAGATCCCTGTGAAGACCATGTTCTCCAGACCATATGTGTGTGTACGTGTGTGTGTGTGTGTGTGTGTGTGTACATGTGTGTGTGTCAATGTGAGACACATAATAATCACACAATCTTCCTCTGACCACAGTATTGAAAATGTCAGTAATTTCATTTGAATAAAGTATTTGGACTCTGCTACTCATAAATATATATTCCTCTGGCAGAGGTTGCCAGTGCAGGATTTAATTTCCTTTTTTGTGTGTTATGAGTTATGAGTACAACATGGAGTTTCCCTCTGGTCTTTAGGATAGAGTTCAAATGATATATCAAACAAATCTGATTTTAAAGATATGTTTTTAATCTCAATACAATTAAGTGCAATCTCATTTTACATTCATCTGCTCGAGTCCATACTTAATGTATTGTACTTTATGTAGAAGACAGTTAACAATAATTGAAATTGAGATTTATGGTCTAAAATGAGTATCTACTGAGCACACACATAGCGCTCACTACCTGCTATTCCTATTGCTGTTGTATATGCTGTTGAGGTTATAGGAGTAGAGTCAATGCAGCTATGAATCCAAGGAGACTCACACCAGACTAGGGAGTCTTTTCTATCTACCAGGGTTGCAGGAGGAGCCTGGAAGAGGTTCCATGTTGTGTAAATGTGTTTCAGCCATTTTGGGTGTACGTATTGAAAGCTTGATGCAATATTGCGGTCTAGCCAAATATAGAGGTCTGTGGAGCACAAAGTGTTCTGGTGACACAAGTGTCTGGGGGTCCGTTGTATTATGACTTTTTTATTACTACTTTACTTTTTAAAAGGGACAGAAACAACATGAACAGAATAATAACAGAATAGAGAACTGGAATATGCCCACTCAAATCAAGGATCAACCCAGTCTATTCAATCATATAAATATAAACTATGTCTGCTATTTTGCTATTAAAATGGTCACTTATCGTCCATCATGGTTTCTCAAGATTTCCTAATGCAATAATATGGCCTAAAATACTTTGACAGCGTTGGCTATTGTTGTGATGTACAATGCAGCTCTCCCAACCTCTCAATCTGATCGTCCGTGTGGCATATTGTATCATAGCATACTGCCAAATGTCTAGCTAGCTTTCACGATTAATAAAGCCTGTTATACATATTGTTATAATACATTTGATTCATTTATTAAATGTATAAATGTACAATTTACAGAATGTTTCCTCCTGATGTTGAGAGAGGGTAGCGAAAGTATAATTCTGGGTAACGTAGGAAAATAGCACACTGGAGCAGATTGCGGGAAGCCTGACACAGCCAGTGACAAATTGCAAATAACGATGAAGTACAATATTACACATATTGGAAAAATAGGACCTGGGGTGCGTTGTACATCACCAGTAGACATTTTATAAAGATGTCAAAGTGTTTTAGGCTGTATTATTACTTAAATTTTAGATTTTTGTCATTTTATTGCATGATTTGACATGCTAGACTCGTACAATTTTTTTGCAGGCACCATTAATTTTGAAAAGCACATTGAAAGGGTTGGAATGCCTTTGAGATAATAGAGGGGTCTTGGAGAGGAAGGAGGGGGTGAGGCAGAGCTTCAGAGGGTCATGTGACCTGCATAGTCTCCCTGATGGCCGTGTGTGTGCGGTAAACAGCAATGGAGTACCAGGGGGCAAGCAGCAGTGTCAAAAACAACCAGTCACTACAGTCTCACAAAATCACACACACACACAGCATTGTCCGTAAAGTATCATTAAGCCACTATTTTCAATTTTTCATTTTTAAATTTATGTAACATTGTATGTAAACTTTATGTAAACTTTATGTAAACCTCAAACGTACATATTATGGAGAAGCCGTCACAGTTACCATGTGTACTGTAGTTATGACACAAACTAGATTCCCACAGAAGTGGTAATCTTCTGACTGGATTATTTGGATGATTATTGTAAATGACAGCCCTAAAAACAGACACCTGCACACACTGTAACCAAGTTACACCGATCTGTCAATCAGTGACCCAATATTTTCATTCTATAAACATAATTAATTTACTGTTTATAGCATATCAACATCGGATAGGGATATTGGATTTGGCATATACAAGGCACTCTTACCAAAAATGACCATATTTGTATGATGACAAATGTTCTTCCTAATTAGAATTGACTCATGGCGACAGCACGACATGCATAACATCTAAACAACATAACATCATCATCGCCTCCCGCCTTGACTACTGTAACTCCCTCCTCACTGGCATCACCTCCCACTCCCTCCACAGACTCCAAATGGTCCAAAACTCTGCTGCCCGTCTACTCACCCACACCCGGTCCGTGACCATATCACCCCTGTACTCCTCTCTCTCCACTGGCTCCCCATCAAAGAGCGCATTCATTTCAAAATTCTCCTCCTCACTTTCAAAGCCCTCCATAACCTGCCCCCCCCTTAGCTGACTGACCTCCTCCTGCCCCACCACTTGTTATTCTCTTTGTTACTGTAATTGCGACTTTGGGTCACTGAAAAGCGCTTTACAAATAAAATGAATTCTTATTTTTTATTATTACTGACACTTAACTACCTTAACTCAATGAAGCTGTTCCTCATCCATTCTTTAACAACGCGAGTGGAGAGATGGACTAGTGGACTTATCAGTCCACTATCAGCCCTTACCTTGTTTTAAGTGCGAAGCGCACACCCGTCTTGAGAATCAGAGGTCTCTGGGCGGAGCTAACCATGCAGGGCTGTGTCTCCACCACCAGAGCACTGCAAGGCAACAACACTTCTCATTCAGAGTGCTTTATTCATTCCCAAGAAAAGTGTTTGTCACAAGACCCTGGTCAACGGGCCGCTTATAATACATACATTTTTATATACACTATATATATATATATATATATATATATATATGACTCACTTTTTTAGCAGGTTTGTGAACAGGCACCATGTGTTCTCCTTACACTGGGTCCTCAGGGACAACAGGAATTCACTGGGTGGACACTGCTGGTCCAGTTCCTGCAGCTTCCTCAGCTGTTGGAGCTGCAGGTTCAGAGCTTCTGCAGCAAATGTAAACCTGATGCACACATACGTAGACACACACACACAGCATTCAAATGTTAACCCTAAATGTCATATTTACATGTTTAACCAAATGGACGTGCTTATTCAGAGTCATCACAGTAAAGTACAGTACCAGGTCTAAATTGCGTTGTGGGATAAAACATGCGAGGGCCGACCCCGTGAGGATACCCCAACCTTATCTCCTTATAGCAGAACCTCTGGGGTGAGACTGCACAGACTTAAGGCTGCTGCATACTCCGCAAGAACAGAGAACTTTGTTCTCTCTCCCAGGGCTGCGAGAACAAAATGACGTAATTTTGTTCTCGCAGCCCTGGTTCAGGAGTTCTCGCAGCTTGTTCTCGACAATCATCCGGGCCAAACTTTTTTCTCGTGTCGTGTCCGAGAACTATTGATTGGTCAATTTGGTCATATTGGTCAAGTGGGCGTGGTTAATGCGCTTCCACCGGCGCAGAAGTGGGAGGACTTCCCAGGAGTTCTGCACTTGAGGTTCTCGTGAAGTATGAAATGTCCTGGCCAGAACAAACTTTGTTCTTGTTCTCACAGCCCTGGGAGAGAGAACAAAGTTATCTGTTCTTGCAGAGTATGCAGCAGCCTTTAGAGAGACTAGACTAGATATTAATCTAAAGTCTGATTTGTGAGACTACCCCCAACCCAGCTCTGCCTATTTCCGCGTCGGACCATGACAGCACTTGGTTTGGTGTGCTTATATTCTTTTTATTTATTTTTAGTGCTGTCAAAAAAAAAAAAAAAAAATAAATAAATAAATGAAAAAATATACATGCCGCGATTAATCGCACTAATGTCCTAGTTATGTTGTGATTAATCGTAATTAATCGCACATTTTTATCTATTCTAAATGTCCCTTGATTTATTTTTGTCTCATTCTTTTTTTCTCATTTTAATGCTCTTATCAACATGAAAAAGTGGAATCGGCTTGCTTTATGCAAGTGTTTTGTTTTTTTATTGAAAAACAAGATTGGCAAACAGGGCGATACAAAATAAAATGATAAAGTGTACGTCAGGTAAACTAGGACTCAGCCTATAGTGGAGTTAAACCATGGCTTTATACTTTATTTTTCTCAAGTTTGCTTTGAACATTTATTTATTTATCTTTATTCACCAGAGGCTCATCAACCCAGCCTCTTATTTCACAAAGAATGAACAGTAACAGTTACCAATAAAAGGTAAGCTTCTTTTGTACAACATGCCCAGACAGCGAGTTTTAAAAGTAAACTTTCCATTCAGAATCGTATTGGCATCCATTTCGGCGTCTCGCGCTCGCTATCCACTCAAAACGTAACGTTAGCCTACTGCTCATATTGAGCCTAATGCTCAATATTTAATATCCAGGAATTCACATTAGACCACTGACTATCCCTGTAACCCACGGTCCAGCCTTAGACCAGGCTTCGACCTGGTCTTGTTTCTGTTTTGAGAATACACGGCTAACTTGGACATTACACTGACAGACTTAGTTTAATCTCAAGCTGTGTCTTGCATTTGGAAGACGTATCTATGTATTTATCAAGTCACAAAGGCCTATCAGTTACAATCAGAACTATAAGTCACGCGATGTAGCCTGTAAGTAGATATTATGTCCTGCCGGCCCAGACCCAATGCTTTTCGTTTTAGGGGTTATGAAAGGAAAGGTCTACATTGTTTAGTTAGGCTACTTTAGGATAAGGTAGGATATAATAATGATGCCAACAATTACATTAACCGTTTTAATTATATAATGCCCACAAAGGCAAAGGTCTTTCCTGTAATTATATAATTACAGGAAAGACCTTTGCCTTTGTGGGCATTTCATCTTGCGTCTTTTTTGATCTTATGTGGATGGGAGCTTGCGTTTTTTTTATCTCGTACGGATGGGTACTCGCGTCTTTTGTCCTGCAAGTCATTTATTTCGGATGGTTGGGGTGGATCCCTAAATGGACATGTGCTTCCTCAGAGTCCTCACAGTAAAGCACAGTACCAGGTCTAAATGGACACGAGTCCTCACAGTAAAGTACAGTACCAGGTTTAAATGGACACGAGTCCTTACAGTAAAGTACAGTACCAGGTTTAAATGGACACGAGTCCTCACAGTAAAGCACAGTACCAGGTCTGCAGCTTTTGCAGGCTGGCGTCAAGTGGGGCTCCAATGCAGGCCAGCTGCTGTCGGCGCCTCCAGCTCTGCAGCTCCTCCTCCACCACCATGGACACCACCCACTCCGCCAGCTTCACCGTGTTCCCTATCAGGTGACCCACGTCCTGCACAACCATTGGATTAAAATATATTTGTTTTAATAAAATATATTAAAACAAATAAAATATATTTGTTTTCATTTACATTTAGCTACCCTAACGCTAACTGCTACC
>OMKN01077541.1:0-12309 GCA_900302345.1 Melanonus zugmayeri
TACATAAACTCCATCATTAATTCATTCATTCAATTAAATAAGCAATCAATCATATACGTGGTTCATAGATAGCAACTGAGCTTCGCACCTGTTCTATATAATGTCATGTTCGAGGGTGGGTATAAAATGACATGAAATTCTAATGCGTAACGACGCACAATGGCTGGTGTATGGCTACTGCTATTCCACGACTTTAGAAGAGAGCGAGTCTTCAGAGACCAACAGGACCTCATCGCCAACGATGACGAGTGGCTCATCAGCCGGTTCCGGCTACCCAGGGCGGTCCTCTTGGATCTCTGTGCTGAACTTGGCCCAGCTTTACAGAGACGCACCCGCAGAAACCACGCCGTGCCCCCTATCCCACTTACAAGTCCTGTCAACCCTGCGACTACACACAATACATGTGTGTGAAACACTAATCCAATCATAACGCAATGCGATGAGCCGCCGCGTGTTGTGATTGGCCCTCCATCAGGCAGCGCCGTCATGGTCAGTAGTATGAATATTCATTAAGGGCGTGCCACTGCCCTTTTATAGGCAACTATGGGCGTTACAAGGGTGGGACAAAACGCGCGTTCACGTGCGCAAAGTTTCGAAGTGATTGTGATTTATAATTTGGGACAGGCCTGGGACATGCGTGCGCAACTCTTTATGAATCACAAAATCGTTGTGCGTACCTTTTGGAACTTGCGGACAGCCGCAAGCTCTGGCACGCAAATCCTACGCCAGGTTTTATAAATGAGGCCCCTGGCCCGAGTCAGACTCATTAGACTCTGGGGCTGGGTGAGGCTGCACACCTGTGGGGCAATTGTGATTTATAATGGGAAACAGGTGTAGGACATGCGTGCACTGTTTTATCAGAATATTTTTGTGCATACGCACGTCCCGTTTCGTACTTTTGCACAACATTTTACGTGAATCCTGCGCAAAGTTTTATACATGAGGCCCCAGAGCTATGGCCTTCTCCTTGGTCGCCTCATACTTGGCCTCAACCATTTTCCCCAAGGCCTTCCTACCGGGGATGATGTAGGTGGGGTCCAAGAGGGTGACAAAGGCCTAGGGGTGAGATTAAATGCAATAGAAAACATCAGGTAAACATATAAGGCAATTCACTGTTCTATGGTGTAAAGTAATCACCAGATTATTAAGTAATTGTACTTGCTGTCCTACCTTGAAACCTTCATCCTCCACAATGGAAAATGGTTGCGCATCCTGAACAATCATATCCACCAGTGCAGCGTCCAGCTTTTGCTGTCTGGACACTGTAACAGAGCAGCATGTAAGTATGTATTTTTTTTGTGTTAACATGAATAATTCATAAAATACATGTAGCTAAATGTAAAAAAACAAAAACAACAGCAAGGTATGTCTTGAGAGATAAACAATGTGGCTCATGACAGTTGCATAACCAATTTATAATATAATGACATAAATAATAATTACCGGCAGAAGGAGGATTGATGACAGTTGGTGTTGCCTCAGGTGTCGCCACATGATGTATGGACCGGAGGTGCCGCATCATGGACGATGTGTTGTCATGAAATGTCAACTCACAAGGGCACATCAAACACTGCACCTTAAATTAAGTAACAAAATAACAATATTAACAGAAATGAAATTGAAATGACGCATACAACCTTCCTTCCTCTTCACAACAATAGTATGCTATTACCTTATTGGGGGTTACCAGCTCAAAATGATCCCAAGCCACGGAGCGTCTCTTACTTGAAGATGAAGCCATTGCGAATAAATGTCAAACTGAGATTCAAAAACACGGGACGGGTCGGGAAGCGATGTTCCGTTTCATTCGCCATTTATACGGTATAGCGCACCAAAAGTTCAAAACGGTTCAGTGACGTCTGAACCATTTTGGTGGCAGTATTCAGGAATATGTCACCCTGGCACCTGAACAGGGACCTCTCCAACCCAGGAAGACGACAGCACGTCCAGCACCAGCCCTCTCCCTGGCGGCAGCGACGGTCGACGTTGGGGACCTGGGAGTAACAGCGCGGCAACCTGCAACCCAGGAGCAGGCGGCTGAGGAGTTTCCCCAGCCGGAAATTGGTGTTGGGGGTATGCAAGAGAAATTCATCCATAAATCATTGTGCATCCTAACAATAAACCCAGCTTTCAACATCGCCTTGTGTCCTCTCATCGCGGAGAGGCCCTGCAGCCGCCATTTGAGGTTTCATTTCGGTGGCAGTAGTAAGGAATACGTCACAGTGCTACAGGATTATCGGTGCACACTACAGTCTCGTTTTGGAAAATGAATAATACACTAACCCTGAAAGACAAACAGCAGTTTAGGTATGAGCAGTCAGGGTCAAGGATGCACAGACGGGCTTACCTGGGAAGAGATCCCTCTTGCTGATTCCTGACTTGAGAAGTCCTCAAGTGTGTGAGCCGCTTCACTGGCTCCAGAGCTGTGATCAATGATAACTGACCTGTCAGGCTTTATCAGTCATTCATAGAGATCACTGCTTTCTATACAAGATTAAAATAGATAATTTAAACCTGGCTGACACTGGATTAGCATGTTTTTTAAAATTCCAATAAACTGGTGAAGTAGAACTATGCTAAAATGCTCTAAAACATATTGCTAACTACTCAAAATGTGATAAGTATCAAAAGTAATTCTGATTTTAAAGTTATTGCCTTCGAAGTTATAAAAACCAAACTGATTGACGTTAACATTAGCTATCCTAGTTTTCCTCTAACGTTACATTAACGCTAGATTAAAACTATACAATTGGTAAAGTAGAATTATGCTTAAACGCTCTAAAACATATTGCTAAATCGATTCAATGTGATAAGTATCAAAAGTGATTTTAAAGTTTTTACCTTCGAAATCAGACGTTGTAACAGTGCTTCCCTATGGCGATGCGTGTTTGTTTGGAACTATTGCGGGTCTCCATGAGCGGCCATTGCTGTCATATAATTGGCCTGACGAAGTGAAAGGAGATGACGTAACTCTCTCTCTCAATGGCTCTGGTTACAGTGTGTTGCAAGAGTTTAACCAAATATGTTCTAATAGCTCTGGTTCAACTTACTATTATCAATATCCACATCAATATCAAAACAAGAATATGTGTGAACTTATATATAACCGTCTACTTTGAGTATAATATAATTGACAATTATATTATAATGGTCAATTCTCATAAAGACTGTATAGGGATTATTTGTTACTTCACATATTACAATACGTATTGCATAGAGCATTACACCATTTAAATAGCGCGCACTGCTTTGAACTTTGGTCCGACCCAACCGCCCCCAAGGAAAAAAAAAACATGCTTTTTTAGTTTCACTTTCTACCATTTTTGAGTAGCAACGATTTTGAGATCATGGTCTGAAAGATTTCCAAGGTAAGGGAACTGATCCCGTTCCTAATCCCTATAGGTAAAGGAAGCAACATTTTGAGATAATAGGTTGAGATAGGCCTACAATATGAGTCGTTTTCGTTGTAGGCCTGCCTATATACCTGTAATTACACTTCCTCATGTTGCACTTGCGTTCATTTTCTTCCGCCCGTTCACACTAAGAACAGCAGACTGCAGTGACTACTTCGCCAATTGGCGATTTAGCTCTTTTTTTAGGCAACGAGGATCATGTATTTGATGCCAAAAGACAGAATGGGACAGAATTTAGAATGTATGTATAGCCTACACAGCGAGATGAACGTTACCTTGAAACATTGAAAGTCAAAGTTAGTAGTTAGGCCTAGATAGTAGCATAAGCATAGGCTTACACAGGGGTGAAGTTCATATTCTATATTGCAGTTCATCGACGAACAAGTTGGAAGGATGGAAGTTACCGTCCATATCTCCATAATATTGTCTAGCTGCAATTCCCTCCCATGTCGTTACATACGTTCCAGTAGTACATATTTGCAATTCAAATTGGCTTTCGTCCACTAGATGGCAGACTTGGACAAGACGGTAAGAGTGAGTGGTCTGCCCACAGACATTGAGGATGACAGACTGTCAGACAAGCTACATATCTTGTTTCTGAGAGAGAGGCATGGGGGAGGGGAAATCATTTCTGTCATGATTATTAATGACCCCCCTGGCTCTGCCCTGATCACCTTTGAAGACAGTAGAGGTAAGTAAGATCAGTGTGTGCATCTAAACACATGACAAACAAAACCAAAAAAATCTATAACTTTCTGGCATTTAATTGCAACAAATACACTGTTCTGTTGCTCTAAATGTGTTGACAAGGCGTTGCAATGTAGAGGCAAATGGTAAAAGAGTTACCAGGACATATCAGGCTCTGGCCTAGTAGACTAAGATCTCCTTCTGGTAACCTCACTCACACAGTGGCCCGGAGAGTTATCCTACATGGTCACCACGTTTTAAAAATGGATGGTATGCAGTATGAACTGACCGTAACTCCACATTGTGAGCGCCTGGAACCAGATATGGTATGTATTATCTGAATATGTTCAGAAAGAAGAGAATACATGCATTAGAAATAGAAAACATTTGATTTTATCCCCTCTTTTTTCCACCATAGGTCGTCTTGAGTATGTCTGTAACTATCGACTGTAACCAGCTTCCGTTGAGACGAACAGCCAGGAGAGTCCTTCTTGAGAGTTACCCTAACATTAAGTTCAAAGATAGTACTTCAGAGAAATTGTGTCAAATCACAGGGCCCTACTCCCAGGTACAAGCTGCTGTGGCACAATTGCTTGGACTTCCCGGATGCCAAAATTCCGAAGACCCAAGAAGCAAAGTTGATCATGCATGCTCTGGTGGCCTTGATGTGCATGCAGTTCAAAAATCCCAATCCCCAGAGCTCAGCAAGCCATATAATGGTGGTATAAATAGAGAGCAAACCTATAGTGATCATACTGCTGGGGACTACCGATCCACCCTACTTGGACTTCAGAACTCAACAGCTGGTCCAGTTTGGGAAGATGTGGACAAGACCAAGACTGGGGCTATGGCTCTACAGCTTTCAAAGGATCCTAAAATGTTGGAGGAAGATCTCTCCCTAGTTATGGATGCAGACATGTTTCAGTATCTGCAGAAGAATTGTGGAAAGGAGTACCGGCGTATACTCAGTCAGAATGGCGTGGCGGTTTTAGATGTAACTTCTGAGGGTGTGACCACATTGTTCCTGGAGTGTGAAACAAAGTTAGGGGAGGTTGACAGTGAGCTGAAGCGGCTTATGTCAGCAAGAAGCCAAATAAGTCAGCTTCACCAAGACAATGAGACTAAGATTTGTCGTGTTCACCTGCTTAAAAGCACCCTTCCATCCAGGGAAATCCTGCATAGGATAATGGAAAACTTGGTAGTAACACACCCTAAGCTTCTTCTAACCGAGGATGACCAAAACATCTACCTCATCGGGAGCTATAGTGACACATCTGAGGCCAAGAAAATGTTTTGGGACTACAATGAACCCAGGGGAGTGTCTGATGAGATTGGCGGTCTTCTAAGATCTACTTCCCTTGACTTGAACTCAGCATATCCGCTTGAGGGTCCGTCTGTTGTCCTCCCACTGATACCCGGTTCTCTGAGGGGTAAGACAGATACATTGGACAAGGATGAGAGCAGAGCTGACGGAGCCACAAAGTATAAACTAGCAGCCCAGTTTAAGTACACAGGACCAGATGCATTAGGGTCTCTGCCAAAAGACTTAACCAGAGTAGGGTTAGGGCTCCCATCCCCTGCTATGCGAACAGGCCTTGGTCCCATGTTAGGCTTGGATGTTGTTTCAGGCCCTGCAAGGTTTACTGACAAAAGTCTGTCAAGGCAGAACACTGGAGATGACATCTTATTTGAGAGTGGAGTCAGACCCTCACAGAGTTCAACATTGGGGGACTATGAACAGAAGTGTTCAGGATCTCTCCCGATTCCAACTCAGATCAGTCCATCAGGAAGTGTCACTCGCCCAGCTCTTGGAACCGGGCTCAGCTTAAACTATGACAGTAGCTCCTCTGAGATATCTATTCCCAAGGTCCAAACCACCATCCAATTGGATGATTCAGAGCACACAGGACGTGCAAAATACAGAGTCAGGGACAGAGCAAATAGTTTCAGTCACCTTAAAGGAAAGGACAGGTCAGAAATATGTAGCGGCCAAATAACAGTTTCCAATATGATATTGGAGTACATGAAAGAGGTATATAGGCCTCAACTGGTAGAATTAACCACGGACATAAAGATAGAAGAGCAGTACACAGATGCTAGTGATCTGACTACTGTCTTCTTGACAGCCCTGGACTCTGCTAAAGTGAGAGCTTGTGAGATAGATTTACAGAACCTAGTTGCTAAGATTACTGCTGATTTCTCTGTGTATGATCTACGTTTGACAGAGTTGGGTGTGACCGACCCAGCAGATGCAGTTTTAGATGTATGCTGTGATGAAGTGCGGAGTAGATTCAAGAAGGTTTCCATTCACATGTCAAAGGAGTTCATATCTATTCTCGGTCCACAACACTTGTGTTCTCAGGTCGCCAGTTCACTGAGGGAAGTGTTTTCTGGTGCATCAGCCCAGATACCTGGACAAAAACAGTGCTTATCTAGTGAAGCCTCTACTTCGAATGAGGCAAGCAATGCCACAGAGCACAAACAGGAAACCAATGCTATTTCTATCAGTGAGCATACAGATTACATACAGAGTTCAGATCTCTTGAATGTATCTTTGTCCCCTAAGCCACCCATGGCTCAGAAAGAACCAGTCATTAAGGAGAAAGTAAAGAGTGCAATGCATTCAAGTCGGAAGAGCACAGTACGTCAAACTAATACAATACTTCAAGTGCAAAACCTCTGGATGACTCTGGGCTGCAAGCAATAGATACCATTCAAGATGTGGGTACATTGCAAAAAGAGAGCAATACACATTCCAAGTTACTCCAGGATGACAACAGAAGGTACGGATGTTCCGAAAGCCAGCAGTATACAGAGGTGTCTTCCCCTCGTTCCAACTCTGGCAGATCCGGTCAAGAAGGTTTCAAAGACGTGTGTTTGTATTGCAGCAGTGAGGAGTCGGTGAAGAGGTTAGAGTGTGGTCCAAAAATGTGTCCAGGTTGTGTGGTCAAGCAACATGGCTACTGTAGTGTGTGTCCTAAGAATACACAATGCAAGGGCATCCAGGGCAGCATGAACGTCTCTGAGTTGACCGTTAGTCTGCAAGGCCACAGCAGGGACTCCACCCTGAAGATCACTTACTGCATCCCAGACGGTATTCAAGGGGTGAGAAGCTGACCTACGACTAAAATAACATCATGTAACCTGTTTCTACAATTAAAGCAACTGATGACAGTTAAAGTTGTAACTGTCATCAGCTGGTTTAATTATAGAAACAATTATGCTAAGTATTTCTTTTTTTAATTGTTAGATATTCCATAAACAGTTCATGGGACTGTAACTTTATCTTGATATTGTACTTTTTTGTGTGTCTTAACAGGAGGGTCATCCTTCTCCAGGTTTGCCATTCACAGGAGGGGTTTTTGTGGCCTATCTTCCTTACACTGAGAAGGCAAGGAAGCTGTTACCCAGGCTGGAGGAGGCCTTCAAGCGTGGCCTCACCTTCACTGTCACACTGGAAAAAGAACGAGTGGCCAGGGTCACCTGGGACTGCATCCCACATAAGACTAGCATACTGGGAGGCAAATCACAGTAAGTCCATCTGCAACCTTGTTTCACTGAAATGCACCAGGAACCATATCAATGGTTGGATATACAGGTTAATTTCTCGTTTCTTCTTTTCTTTTAGGGATGGCTATCCAGATGTTACCTATTTGACCCGCTTATCTGACATTTTGAGTTGTCATGGGGTTTAATAACTAAGAGCAAGTTTTTAAGTTTTAAGAACTGATTAATCTTTTATTTGGTTGTTTCTTTGTTCTTATATGTATAGGCCTAGAGTCTTATTTGTTTTGTATTTAAATTCAGCTTTTATTGTCTTTGTTTAGTATGTAGGTGGCTGATTGAAGGAAACTATAAGTTCTGAAGTGTCTGAATTCTTATGACCTCTCAATTGTTCCTGTTGAATTATTTGATTTCTGGTTAAATTCTTGCATTGATACTTCAAAATGTATTTGCACGGTTTTTACCTTCAAGTGATGTAAAATTCAGATCATTAAACATAACCTTATTTGTAGTTTGATTCTCATACATATATTTGAATATTTGCAATCATTTTTATAATCATTGTTTTTATCTACTGTTATATTTCAAATATACTATCCTTTTTTGGGAACACAAAAGTACAAAAAATAAAGAAAGAAATCTCATTTCATGACACTTTTTGTTATGCTTTTTTATTAGTCCTGGAAAACATGTAAGGCATATGGTAACATTACACACTGAAGCGTTACAAGCTCTATGGACCATGTGGACGACGTGGCACCACACAGTTAACCCAGAGTCAAGCACAGAAGCAGCATCAATTCAAAGGGTTTAAAAAACAAAGTGTAGACAAGAAGAGATTTTTTCTTTTGCAACCGGGAAACCAACACTAGGAAGTCTGAGAGTAGCAGAGCAGATCTGCTTTAGAAACCAGTAGGCAAGGGAATAATGGGGTATGCTGTGTGCACTATTACTACTAGTGACTGAACTGTAACAACTGACTTATTTAAGGATCAGTGCGAAATGGTTTAGTTTTTTACTGAATCATTCCCAGAGATAGGTTGATGCGGTTCGCGTATGCGCTGTAGACTCTGACACTGCCAAAGTGGAAGGTGACATGATATGGGTAGGAATGAATGGGGACTAGTGGTTCGACTGTTGTTGTTAAGATTGAAAGGTACTTCCCAATGCATCTCATCCCCATACACTACTAAACTATTATGAAACGGATAATGAGCTACACAGACACACAAAGCCATATCTTGTGGCCTAGATCTAGTACGTGGATCCTAACACTGTACACGACAAGCCCGGGCGTTTACTCCCCTCTAGCATCTCTGCAATGTTGTGGTGATGGTTTCATTACAGAGGCTTCCAGTGACTGCCAAGCCACAGTCTGATGTGGTTAATCCTTTTGAGGGAAGGGTATGTTTGTGCCGCTATAGAGTGAGAAGGAGCGAGTAACTGGATGTGGCAACAGGCTTCAGACAAATCCTTCTGATTTGGAAATACTAAAACTTACAGGAAACACTGAGCATATGAGACTTGTTATGTTAGCTACTGGTACATTACATTTTGTAGTAGCTGATTATTAGCATATTATTTTTGACGCTATCCGATTGTTTAGCGGGAATGTACAAATCTAAAAACATACAAAAGCTAATACCTGTGCGGTATTACTTTGAAACATTGGCACTTTTTTTTCTCTGCATCTCGAGTTTTTAGGTGTTCTTGCGTAAGAACATCTGATTGGAATAGCTTTCAAGATTTCATACAACTGCGTAGCCACAAACACTGGCCACGGAGGCAACAGATTCATTCAAACTGCTAACTTGCACCCCTATCCAAGAAATTCAACATTGAGGAGGGAAATGTTGTGCATGCATTAATTCAAATTCCATTGCAGTTATCTAAGTAATGTATTCCATGTGTACGGGCAAAAGAAATGTTGACATTGCTAATAGTTGACTATTGCAGCCGTCAAAACTCTTGTGGGATCCAGTGCAGAAGAAGTGTAATAACTCAAAACTAGCCCGTAGTGAGCTCGGGACAGGCTAGGGCTGAGCTGGGGTCAGTGTTCTGGACCTGGAGAATTCAAACAGCTGTGCGTCCGCAATGACGGCAGCTGTGTGAGGGCTTCCTTCATTGGCTATTCCCACGAATCCTTAGCCGGTGCAAAGACGAGCAGAGCTACCAAATATCTGTGGATGCATTGATGTATCATATGTAGGATTATGATATCAATATTAAAATAGTATCTAACTGTGTTTACTGTAATACTGATAATTTCTCTGTACACAGTAGAATTAAAGGCGGCCAGGCTTCGACGGGACATGATATATAGTCTACAATTGGGGTTCTGTCAAATTTGGTGAAATTTCTGAATACACAGTGATGGGCAGATGAGCTAAACTGTTTAACAGAGAAGACGGTGCAGGCCTACAGTGGAGCAAGGCTGCACATAATTAAACACTTTCAATTGTTAGACTTTTTGTTAACTGCAGCAGAAATTCTGTCAGCACCCATGATCTTTTTGGATAGACATCGTACACGTTTTTCATATTTTTGTTTTCTATAAGGCCGAGGAAACCTTAAAACCTTTTTTTTTCACGTTTATATGCAAAAGACAAAAGAGCCATACAAATAATTTGGCACAATGGTTCAGACCAACAGAACGTTTAGCAGGCCCCCTGTGTATGAGGAGTATGAACTTTGAACTTTAAACCCTTGGAAAAAACTAAAAACTAAAAACAAAATGAACAAAAACAAAAAAAGTTAAAATAAAATAACATATTAATTAAAACATCATTTTACTGAAGCATTTGTTTCTCACATGGCACTCAGGAACAAAAGCACCACTTCCACAGGTTCACAAAGGGGGGGAGGCTAACCAGAGGCTGACAGGATACAGTCACTCCCCTTCACCAGCCTAGCAGTCCCGTTCCAGCCCTGCCGAATCCGGGCCGAAGCCACTCCACGTTTTACACCGGACAGTGTCAGCAATGGATGAATGCTTTGATTTAAACTGCCACCCAGGAAAAAAGTTGGCCCCGATAGGGAATTGCGAACAAAAAAAATGACAGGACCTTTGTGTGTGTGTTTCTGTGTGTGTGTCACTGATGCTCTTGGTGAGCTTCTGCAGAAACATTGAGAGAGAGAGAGAGTTGTTGAATGCAGAGGGCAGGACCAGGGCTCAGGAAGGCTGGAGCAGGGAAGCTATGCTTGTAAGTGCATCAGGGATCAGCGAGCAGAGTGCAAAATACCAATACCAACTGGCCTCACAGGACCACATATCAGACAAGGCGCAAGAGAGAGAGGGAGAGAGTGTGAGTGAGTGAGATAATTAGAAGGAGGTGATCTGGGCGGGAGCTACACAGGTACTGTAGCAACGTATCGTGAGGGAGAAATATAATTGGTGCTTTTTAAACCTGACAAACAACCTGAGGACACGCACATCTTCACACACAATGACACACCACACACAACACATGAGGGAGGCCACTCATGCTAAACACAACGTTTCATTTTTTTTTTTTCTCTTTTGTTTTTACAAAATCACTAGTCACCATCTGAGACAGGACCATATGGGACAGTCTGACAGACAGACAGACAGGCGGGTAAGATAGACGGCAAGACAGGTCGCTGTATCATCTAAATCCAAAAAGGATTTTGTGAATGCAACCTGTGATATGATAGCAGGCAGAACAGGAATATCGGCCACTTGTTAGGACTGTCTGGGGCGCTCACAAAGTCAATATGATTCAAATTTCATGGTAACATGGAGGGAAAGGCATTTTTAGAGAAAAATACTTCTTGACGACTACTCTTTTAAAATGTTAAGCATTCTAATGCCACATTAGCATTAACCCTGTCAGAAGTCCATAATAAATGTAATATTGGTCAATAGTACCAACTGTTGGCAAATAATTCAGAACTAGTAGAGCAGATGAGAGAGAAAGAGAGAACGAGAGAGAGGAGGGGGTGGGGCAAGAGAGAGAGAGAGAGCAAGAGAAGCAGACCACAGTGCCATCTCTGACGAGCCTGACGCCTGTTGCTATGCCGACCACAGCGAGGGAGATGGAAAGAGGAGGGTGGGAGAAAGAGAGGAGAGCAAGAGAGAAGGGTATAGAGAAGAGAGCCAGAGAGAGAGGATGGTACGCATGCGCGGCAGCATGAATTCAGCTCTCGTCTCCCGGGTCAGGGTGATGGTCACCGGGAGAAGGCCGGAACACCCCGGAATGCCTTGAAGAGGATCAGGGAGGAAGAGTTCCTGATCCTGAGGAAAAGGAGCGGTGTTCCCCTTCTCACTTGCTCATTTTAGACGTTTCAGTGTCCCCACACGACAGTGCCCCTTTCATACGCATTGTGTGAGTGTGTGTGGCTCTAAGTGTGTGTGCATGCGATTTGTTTGAACAGAAACAAATTCTTCCTTAATTGGCGCTGCACCCTCTTTGCCAACAGTTAGTCAGCTAGAAGAATCTGCTTCCAAGGAGCGCAAACTAAGCAATGATTTTTCCCTCCCTATTCAATACCGAATACAGAGGCCCATTATGCATGAATTTGTTTTCAAAACTAGTGCCTAGATGCACGGATGTACTGTATGTATGCTGTATAATCTATAACTCTTTCTTCGACAAGATGGCTGAGCCAGATAAGACTATAGTGGACTTTTGTTGTTCAAACTAAGAAGTGATTCTCAATCGATATCTTCCATTGCCAACACAGC
>OMKN01077557.1:0-12183 GCA_900302345.1 Melanonus zugmayeri
GTCAGGAGAGCGGGACACGCCCGGGGGTTTGATGTTCCTCTGACAGACCGCGGATCTCACGACTCCCTCTCTTCCCGCCGTTGTTGGCGGCGGTGAGGCGCCGTCCCTCCCCCCCGCTCACGCGCCGGCGAACAGACCGCGGCGTCCCTCATTTAACCGCGGCTAATAGGCCGACAGCTTGTTTAAAACACGGCTAATGCGCCAACGCTTGGGTTTAAACGCCGGCATCTCAGAGCGGGCTGAACCGGGTCATTAGTGAGCGTGACGCGTGAATAATATGAATCCACATCAGGTCAGAAATGAACACGAGGACACAGCAGGCCCATATGGACGGTGGCCTGGACGGCCAATCCAGGGCAATTCAAATGCAATTCATGCGTTGTGTAAAACACACTTCATGTGAGGAAATGGACGTCACCATCTGGGAAGCCTGGTTTTTAAAACATAAAACTCTTTCAAGAGTCTTCATCGATGCTCAATGGGCCTCATGCAACAACAAACACATCATGTTTAGCGGCGTTAGAGCCTCTGCTGAGGTAAAGGAGTGGGAATAAAACAACAAGCGCCGTCGATACGGTGCTGAAGACACAGTGTCCGGAATAAAAACGATTTTAAAAGAGTGTCCGGGAGGGCTCGGGGGGGGCGACCCGTGACTCCCTGTAGTTTAAGGTGTTGATATTCATCGTATGAATCAAGTCGTCTTTAATGGGACGTTGGTCTGAAGAGCAGGCGGGACAGGAAGAGCAAGGACTGTGGTTTAGTTTAGTGCGTTCATAGACAAAGCCACACACACACACACACACACATATCTATGCATCAGTCAACCAGCCAAGAGCTGTATCGCCACAATCTTGACTCAAGACTTGATGGGACATGGCGTCTGCGTTGACTGATGCTCAATGATTAGTAATCAGTTAATCTAGAGCTTATTCTTATGAATACTATTTTGATTATTGTTGTGTAATGGATGTATAGCCTCATGCAATTATATTAATCAGACTGAAATGTGATATAATATTAATGTAATCATTATACCACGAGTCTAGACCACTCGTAGGTTGTGTTCGTACCCGAGGAAAAAATACTAAATACAAGGATTTTGCTGAATGTGAGAAGTTAAAGCGCTGGTATTCGTGTTCATTGTGTTTTATTTGTTTATCCGTGTACGGACCTTTGAGTTCACTATTCCTCTGAACTACAAGGAGGCAGCGATAGGCCATGAGACGCTTCACCGTCGCCGTGAACGCTCCACCGTTCGCCATTTTGAGATTTAAACCCGGTGATGGAAATGTGTATTTACAGAACACAATGCCCCTGCAGCGGCGTCCCGGTGTATATCACCATGAATTAAATGAAGCTAATTATTCGGCGATAAAAAGAGACGGAGAGAGAGCTTAGATCTGCGAAAGTGTAGAAGTTAAATCAGGAAATGGGAAAAAACCTAATTAATTTCTCAGCGTTTGGTGGTGAGGAAAGCGAGCGGAGGAGCCATTGTCTCCAAGAGACTCAACGGAGGAACGAAGGGAGCGCAGAGCCTGGAGGAACGACTGTGATGTCAAAACCAGCCAACATGGCAACGTAACCGCAAAGAGCTTTGTTGGCTTTTCTTGAGGTGCCGAGGATTTGTGTTTTAACCGTGTTGAACAAGCGTAAGGTCTCAGGTGTTAAAGGAAAACGCTAAAACAACTACAACGTTCTCCCTGACGTAGTAGAAAGGACAGCACTGGATAGTAGAGCTATGGACTGATCCTGGTCCACATCTTTAAATCGGATACGATGTAAATGTGGACTCTACAGGTTAAACGCAGGCGGTTGCATGAGGTGAACTCCATTTGGTTTAAGTGGCCACACCCGTCACCAGAGGGATTACACTTAACCTAGCAGAGGCTTCTCAGACGCTTTTAACTAGACAGAAAATTTAAAAAAACGTTTGTAATCCAACAGAATAGAGACGTACGTTTGACAGCTTGTTGTGTTAAGTTGTGTTTTATATTCTCAACCTGTTGGATTTGAACAACCTTGGTATTGTCCTAATCTGGGTTATATCAACCGCAGGGTTCCTTCAATCACACTAAATCACTAAATTAGTTAGTAAAAAAAACTAAACACCTCAAATACCTATATAAAGTTCAGATTTTTCAAACGGCGTACAGTATATTATATTTGATTTTTAAAGGCACAGAGACATGGTCAGATGAATAAAGTTGAGAAACGTCAAACGCCTTATTTTAGCCAAGACAAGGCAGATAACTCCACACGTATTCATATATTTATCTTTATCAAACACATTTATCTCGTCGCATTTGCAGAACATTTGACATCAAAAGACGGGCGCGGCCTAGTTTCACTCGTGATCCGGAGGCTGAGGGGCTACGGCGGCGGCTTTGATAGAGAGGAGCCTGAACGTCGGGAGGGGAACGTGTGCAGAATATTAATGCGGCGGTGACTTCACCCGTTTGAATTAATCCTTATCTTGGCGCCGGTTCTCTGGGTGGACATGCTCTGTGCCGCCGTACATATGGTCTTCATTTACCTTCGTTATGTCGCAATTAGTCGGCTTGGATGCAGAGCGCCGTCCTGTGATTATTAAGATCATCAGCAGAAGGGAAGCGGCGCTCTGGGATGTTAAACACACGGATTCATTTACTATGAATATTGACCATGTGCAGGTCATCGGGTTGGCTTGAATGAATATGAGTTGATCTATTATTGTGACGGGGAAGACTTTGGTATCACCACATGCATATCAAATGAAAATATTTGACAGTGCATCTGAGAAGGTCATTATGTGAAGTATCTGGTCATTGTGCAATGTACAATTAAAACAGGCAGATAACTACTGTTTGCCCAGCCTTGGTTGGTGCCACATTCATGGCTTAATGTATTTAAATGTATTAAATACATAATAACTGAAGGTGTGGCGTGTTTGTAGGTGTTGAGGAATCTCTCTGTGAGGAAGAGGAAGATTCAATTTGCCAGTAACAGATAGTCTCTCTTACAATCCGCCCGATCCTGATTGGTGGAGGATAGTGGTGTTTTGCATACATTTTCACTTTTCTTTTTCACCCGCTATCGTTCTTTGCATCTTATTATCCTCATTCCTTCCTATTGCCAATTATGGTTTATTTTCCACACATGCAACACAGTGCAAATGAAACACAAGGCGATGTGTTTGCGTTTTATTTAAGATTGCTTTGAAAAAAAGGGGGCAGGTTGGTTTAGTGGATGAAGGTTGACTCCCAGACGAACGGGACTGGGTTCGAATCCCAATGTCCGCCTACAGGCAGTTTGAGCAAGAGCCCTAACCTGCTCATATATGTATATGACGTACACGAGGAAACTCACTGTAAGTTGCTTTGGATAAAAGCTGCAAAATGACAACAGCAACAGTAAATGACTTCAGTTTCTTAGTGTTTTACTGGAGTGGATCTGACAGTGACTACAAAGACAGAAGAAGAGTGATGTGATCTGTTCAGCTGTTTGCATGAACAAGATCCATTTAAAAAAAAGATGAAGAGTTAGATAAAGCAGATAAAGACGCAGTAGTAGAAGCTTATTGCCATAAAAGTTGTCAGCGATACTTGGAAACGTGGTTCTTCCACGAAACACTTTGTCCTTTAAAAAACACACTAAATAATCGTAGATTTGCCCAAACAACTGTCAGGTTGAGTACGATGCAGAAGCTCAGAGTAATACACAAACCCCACCATTACTCAGAATGCAAGTCGAGAAAATTTCCTGTCTTCACAAATAACGCGCGGCGAGCACAATGCCTCCATATTGCGCGAGAATCTCATGAATACCAAGTCTCTCCAAGAAAAACTCAGACAATACGGAGCTCAATTCCAATTTCCTATCCCACGCCTCCCCGAGAGGGAGATCTCGCCACTGTAGTTTAGCGCCGGCGAATGAAGAGAATCGACAAACAGGCAAACACACACTTTCCTGCTCGTCTTACGCCGGCCGTGCAAGACAAAGACCAGGCGCTCGCTCTCAGAGCCGGCTTCAATAACCGGCTCTCGCTCAACTGTGAAGTTGATTTGAACGTAGTTTGTGAATTTGCCGTCATTAAAAGTGAAGCACGACACGATGAAATGCTTTTTTACCTGCTGACAAATCAAGATGAAATTCATTAAGATGGGAAATGAAATAAGGGTTGTGTTCATGTGGGGGGTGTGTCTGTGTCTCTGTGTAGGAGGGTTTCAATCATCTGAAGAAGCTCAAGCCGCCATCTTGGTACTTCTTGAGCAAACATGTGAGAATCAACCAAGCAACCAGTTGTTTTTATCATTTTAATGGTGAGAAACCAGAAAGATTGTTGTTGAATACAGTGTGTGTGTGTGTGTGAGGTTTGAGTTTGAGGTTTGAGTGTGTGTGTGTGTGTGAGGTTTGAGTGTGTGTGTGAGGTTTGAGTGTGGGTGAGGTTTGAGTTTGAGGTTTGAGTTTGAGGTTTGAGTGTGAGGTTTGAGTGTGTGTGTGAGGTGTGTGTGTGAGGTTTGAGTGTGTGTGAGGTTTGGGTGTGTGTGAGGTTTGAGTGAGAGGTTTGAGTGTGTGTGTGTGAGGTTTGAGTGAGAGGTTTGAGTGTGTGTTTGAGGTGTGTGTGTGAGGTTTGAGTGAGAGGTTTGAGTGTGTGTGAGAGGTTTGGGTGTGTGTGAGGTTTGAGTGTGTGTGAGGTTTGAGTGAGAGGTTTGAGTGTGTGTGTGAGGTTTGAGTGTGAGATTTGAGTGTGTGTGAGGTTTGAGTGTGTGAGGTTTGAGTGAGAGGTTTGAGTGTGTGTTTGAGGTGTGTGTGTGAGGTTTGAGTGAGAGGTTTGAGTGTGTGTGAGAGGTTTGGGTGTGTGTGAGGTTTGAGTGTGTGTGAGGTTTGAGTGAGAGGTTTGAGTGTGTGTGTGAGGTTTGAGTGTGTGTGAGGTTGTTGAGGATAATATGATGGGAAGTGGATATAATGCATAACCTGAACTCCTGTGTTCCTCCACCACCTCGTATGTAAAGGTCTTGATGATGGACTAGATCATCATCAAGACCTTTGCAGACATAAACATGTCTTACTTTCAATGATCTACATTAGTTTTTCTATTATTGTCATTTATATGCTTAGGTTTCCCACAGAGCGCCTGCAGGTGATCCTACTGGTACCAGTGGACCCTGTCTGACCCGGTCTAGGGTGAGCAGATGACTGTGATGAAGGGCTTCCCACATGAAGAGGAGCGCCATGAAGGGCCGTGAAGACCTACCTCTCTCC
Source organism: Melanonus zugmayeri (assembly GCA_900302345.1). Taxonomy (NCBI): domain Eukaryota; kingdom Metazoa; phylum Chordata; class Actinopteri; order Gadiformes; family Melanonidae; genus Melanonus; species Melanonus zugmayeri. Next base: position 5,242 of record OMKN01077557.1, read on the forward strand.
GTCTGGACGCCCAGCACGTCTGCTTGATCTTCCACACCACGGCGGCCACCAGGAGCAACGACAGGAAGCAGCTGGGAATCAAACCGGAGAAACGAAATACCGTCAGATGACAAGGTCCACGAGAGTTAATCAGGCCGCCAAAATAAAAGCACAATACTAGAAAATAAATCAGTCAAAACAAACAAGCAAATCCGAAGAAACGAACCAAATCTTCTTTAACTTCATCTCATATCAAGCACAGGAACCCTGCGGTCGGATCTGACAACTCAGTCATTATTCTGAAGATTGGGTTTTGTTGGCCCTGGTTCTGCTCCGTCTGTATTTTATAGAGTGCATCGGTTCTGCTGGTATTTCTATTGTTTGGTTGTGTTCGTATGTATTATAGTGCAGCTTCTCTTCTGTTGTGACTCCATTTATTATTGAGGAGGTTCTGCTTATTTTTTATTATAGTGCTTCTGTTCTTATTATATATTTATATTTATTATAATGCATTGGTGGCGTTCAGTTCACATCACATTTTCAGTTTATATTCATTATAAATGTGTAAATGGCAAACAGTGTGAACGAATGTGAAGAAGAAGCCAATTAATGAATTAATTATTATTATAAATATAAGTGGGAAAGGGAACATTAAGGAGAATATATACTAATTATAATATACAGTATAATATGCTTGGACAAGGTAATATGGTGAGAATGGTTTTAAAAAAAACCTGCAACTCTAATGCGTTTGAAAGAAATGAACGTGAATGGTTTGTGTAGATTAGGCAAAATGAAAAGCAATGTTTATATTTTATTGTATTTTATTTCTGAAAGAGAAATTCCCTGGTGAAAGTATTCTCTGCTTATCTGAATACACCGCTATTATAGAAATGCCTACATATGCTGGTGCTCTGTGTGTGTGTGTGTGTGTGTGTGTGTGATTTAAAGTAGGAATGGCTTTTGCCGAAAATCAGAAGAGATGGGGTTTCCACTGAGTGTTCTTCCAACATTAAAAAGTCACCGGTACTGTGTATTAATCTAACGGGACTGTGTATTCATGTACCAGTACTGTGTGTTAATGTACCGGTACTGTGTATTCATGTACCAGTACTGTGTATTCATGTACCAGTACTGTGTGTTAATGTACCAGTACTGTGTATTCATGTACCAGTACTGTGTATTCATGTACCAGTACTGTGTGTTAATGTACCAGTACTGTGTATTCATGTACCAGTACTGTGTATTCATGTACCAGTACTGTGTATTCATGTACCAGTACTGTGTATTTATGTCCCAGTACTGTGTATTTATGCCCCAGTACTGTGTATACAGTCCCTGGTACAACAGTATACAATAATGAAGTTGTAATACTATAATTAATGCAGTAAAACGTGCAGCTTGGCTGAGATGCAGGTTTTTTTCACCACCAATGACACAAATAGCAGGTATTTGCATTTGGAAATGAAAAACGTTTCCCCTCCGCGGCGGCGCGGCTCCAGGAGGGAGATCTCCCCCGACGGGCGCGGCGCTGATTTGACCGAGGCGGCCGAGTAGAGCCGGTAGAAAATAGGAGATGAACGTGTGCTGGGGGGGAGGCCTCTGTCATTTAGCACATACCCAGATTTCTCCAGGATAACGGGGAGTTTTCGGTCACAACATGCCTTTAAACACACACACACAGGCACACACACACACCAGATTAACCACACCGCTTTCCAGGCTGATTTTCAGTGTTGTGTTTGCATCAGACATGGGATCTGATCGTCCTAGGATTGCGTTTCTGTGACATAATCCTGATAAAAGAGATTCAATCTGATATTTGAGGATAAGTCTCGGTCAGTTACTGAATCTTGAGTCGTGGGATCATTTTGAACGTGGAACATTGAGGACATTATTAACGACATGAGGAATCTGTATTCAGAGAGTATTCTGTGTATTTGTTGATTATTCATAGTAAAACTAGTTCATGGGGCCGGAGGGAAAAACAGGAGGAACAATGTGATTGGATCGTTCAGCGTTTAATTGCTGATAGCGTGGGCGCAGATTGGCTACTGCTGACTGTCAGGTTCATCTGTGTGTTATCATCAGCTGGAAACCTATCGGCTGTCACCTGCACTCAAACACCAGACGAGTAGAAGGGATTTGATTATAATGTAAAATAAATAAATAAAAGGTTTGATTTTATTCCAGATTTTGGGGAAATGTATTCAAAACGCCAGCGGGAAATGAAAGGTAAGAACAAGTACATTTCCACCCCGTGTCATCTTTAAATGCAATTGGCCGCGAGTCTGAAACCCAATCAGGATGCGGGGGATGGGGCCCCCTTATCCCTTCTCCTCAGCGGAAGATTAGCCGTCCCGGGGTGGACTCCTGCATATCTGCCGCATCGCTAAGACACTTTCCCTCCACTCTTAAAATCCAGGTGGGATCGCAAAAATCCTATCAAGGAATCGGTTTGAATAATCTAACTCTGAGCTTTCTTGCTATGGATGAGAAACGATAATGCGCCGCATTGTCCCGGGCGGAGCACGACGCTGAAACACCACCGGGGAGAGGAAGTTTGGTTTGGTTGGGATTGGCAAAGTTCTGCAGTTTGACAAAATATTGGATGTTCTGTACCTGCAGATCAGAGGAAACCCTGAGAAATAACCAATCGATGGATCAATCAAATAGTTCAATAGTAAATCAGTTCCCTGGTGGGCGGAGGCAGTAGCACCATAAATGTTTAAAGCTTGATAATGTGGGATGTTAACATAACTGTTCTTTATAACATTATTAGGGCCGTCAACATGGGCACCGTGGATGTTTAGCTCACTCCCCGTCGCCTTTGTTTTGGGCGCGGCCGGCCCCCCCGCGGTGCACTAAGAGAACCAGGAATTTAATTTCCTGGTTTTAATCACTTCCATCGACGACGTTGTAAACTCAGCAGCGACTAGAGAGGCGCGGGACGCCACAGCCACGGGATGCTTTGCAAATTGCCAGGCAAACAAAATGAGTGAGGAAGCCCCCAGGTCTGCAAATGAGCACATTTGGGTTTAAAAACGCTTCCTCAATGGTTTTTAGGCCTAGATGAAACTAAAGTTGTGCACATAGCAACACACAGTGACTATATTCATATCTAGTTTATGAAGATGGACTTCACTTTGTCCATTCAAAGTTAGTGATTTATTTATTTTGAAATAAATCTTGAAACGTGAAACTTTTTTGTTAAAAGGCCTACTTACTTAATTCATGCATTCATCTGTTATATAATAAAAGACTCATTGAAACCGCTCACTTGTTTGTCATGCATTTCTATTATTCCCACAACACCACAAATGTGTTATCTAACCCCCACACATTCATTAAAAACCAAGTACATTCTAGTATTTTAAAATTATGATTAATCACAGTTAATGTGATTAACTGGATTTTAAAAAGGTTTCATTGTTTGACAGCCCTAATTATTATGCAAGCCAGGCCCACATTGAACACACATTGAATCTCTGGCTTCCCACTGGCTAAATCTAGGTGATGTCACTTGGCGTTTGCATGCTAAGCAGGATCCCTTGACACCAATGCAATGACATTTACATTTGCCTACAGCCATTATGTTCTCGTTAAGTACAGCTCTTGGCCTCCTGTTGATTGGACCTCAGAAACCAGGCAATTCAGAACACATTCACTGTTACAGAAGGTCATGCTTACCTGAAAAATGTGACAAAAAACTGTACAAGGTCCATTATACTGTTGTGCTGGGAGAACGCAATCTAGGAAAGAGGAAAATACACGGAAATTAGAAACGGTGAATAAAATGAGTAGATGCCTTGAGGCCAGACATATGTAACCCTGCAAAGTCAAACATAAGACGAATATAATTGTGAATGGTAAATGCAAACGTTGTTATACATAATAAATACTTATAAGTATACTTAAAGCCATCCGACAGCTATTAGTGAGTAAAATGCTGAATATATCTTCTGGTTGACTGGGCCTGCCTCTGTGTGAGACCATTTCGATTTTAGACCGCTCCCGGCTCATTTCTGACCAAGCAGGGCATCTCTTCCCTGATTGGTTCAGGGAATCCATCTTCCCCGCCAATCACAGGTGCCTGAATGCTTCTCCATGACGGAGAAATGTAGGGAGGCTCTCAAATCTTACCTACACCAGCTTTAATAAGTGAACACACGTTTGTACTCCCATAACAGTACACAACAGACCATGAACCAATTATAACAAGACTTTCCAGCTGCTAGAACGTAATAGTAGAACGTTTTAGTGGTTGTCAAAGTGAAAATCAATTCAATTGTTAACAGAAACCTTTAAAATGAGGGAATAGTTTTGTGTCATTTGTAATGCAGTGGTGTGTTGGACCTTTGGTGTATGAATCGGAAAAAGTAAAAAGGAACTTGGCTATGACTGCAATATGCCTGTGTGTGTGTGTGTGTAAGGGCAAGCACTGAGCGTCACCCCCAGAATGCTCTTTCATGGTGCGTTCAGACTGCAGACTGGCTCTGCGGCTTATGAAAGGGTTAACATGGAGCCCGGGCTGAGACGGGCAAAGCTTCTGGCGGAGAGCAAATCAACCTGCTGAAAGGTCACAGGGACCTCCGGAAGGAGAAAAAAACCATCCCGCTGTAAGAAGCTTCTGCCGGCGCGAAATGACAGCCTGATGCTGTAGTGAGGAGCAGAAGAGGAACCTTGCAGCCATATCGTCGGCAAATGATAAAACCATTGAGGTTCTTAATGACGGTAATAAAACACAAGGAGCGCAAAGCAAAAGTGAAAGTAAATGAAGAAACACCTGAAGCATCGTCTCATGAAAACAACCTAACGTACAGCTGGAACATTAACAAGCAATTAGATGTATTCAATGCCATTAATATAAATGGATAACACTACATAATTATGACATAACTACATTATTAGATCATATTGGTGGTATGTGTGAATTGCTCAAAATGGTTTTCACCAATTTCAAAACAATGAGTAAATCTTTCTATAATGACCTCATGTTAAAATAGCTCATTGTAGCGTGACAGCAGCATGCTTAAGGCAGTTTGCAGATGAAAATGAATCCTTTTTTGTAAACTTGTTATTGAAGGTTATGGGTGATGACTCCCAGTTGAAAGGTTGTGGGTTTGATCCCCAATGTCCACAGCCCAACTTGTGGGAATCTTTGGGCCAAATCCCCCGACCCCCCCATCTGCTCCTTAAAGGGACCTTCCACCAATTTTCGATATTTAAATGATCTCCAAGTTGCCTACGAATGAAAAAACTGCTTCTAGATGCGTTCTGTGGATCAAAACACAGCTATTTTCATCCGGAAAGTCCCTGCAAATGGCTTTTTCCTGGGACTTCCCAGTGCCGTCCCCCTCCCGGAAAAATCACCCTGGCCAATCAGCTTGGAGTTTGGCTCCGTGAGATTCAGTGGCCTGGTTGTCGTTAGCCTGAAGAGATGCACAAGATTGTACAATGGCTGCCAGCAATGGATACCAATCTACAGATCAAATGAGGACGATAACTTCTGCCAGGTCTCACTGAGTGGAAGGAACGACGGACATTTATTTGAGCCAGAATTCACCGAAGAGGAGACAGCAGCAGGGTCCTGCTGTTCAGCATCTCATAGTTTCATGGCTGTGTTTATAACTGCAGTATTACCTTCACTAAACCACTCTTTTTAGAGGTTAATCATGCACTCAGCGTCTCATTCAGTGAATAAAGTAGCAATGCTTGTATTCGGCATAAATAAACTTTGCAGATCGGTTTACGCCGATGTTTATTTATTAGCGGTGTAACGGACCGTAGTTGATCCGTGATCCGTACGATCCCCCCCCCACGGTTCGGCACACATGTGAACCGCGGATTAATTGCAAAGTTTAACCGTCATAGTTTTACTGACGCTGTTACTTTGTAAAGTCATAATTCCCTAAATCGCGGGCGCGGGGTTGCAGTGAAAAGACACAGACGGATGCACGTGGCGTTTTCCTCTGAAGCGCTGAAGGTTGATTCGATTATTTAGGAGACGGCGGTTGTGTGTTGACGTCAATGGGGCGCATCCTGCATCCCGACGCATCGGCGACGCCCGCGTTGCAAAAAGCAAAGAAGAAGAAAAAAGAGAAAGTGGAGAAGCGCGAGAACTTTAAGTCGCCTGTATGGGAGCCGCTTGGCTTCCCTGGAAAACATAATGATGACGGAGGAAGGGAGGACAGAAGCGTTACGGTACGTAGGCATCGTATGAGAATGGAGCACGGCCACACGTCTGAAGCGACATCATCCAGGTGTGTGAGTGACGGGAGCCAAGAGAATCAGACTAAAGCTATTACCAAACCTACTGGGATGTTCATCACCGAGACGTGAGGCCAGGCAGCGTTGTGGAAAACATAGGGTTTCTAAATATGGTGGAAGCGCTCGAGCCGCGCTGCGAAATCCCCTCGTGCTTCAGTATGAAGATCGGGCCGGATTATTTGAAGATTTTATTTAAACATTGGACATCTTGAATGTTTTCATTTAAGATCATGGGCTTAGTTCCTTACTTTAAGTGTTCTTGAAGTAATACATGGAAAACAGGTCTTTTTTTTGGGGTGATCCGAAAAATTATCCGATCCGTGACTCAAAACCGTGATCCGATCCGAACCGTGGGTTTTGTGATGGTTTGTGGGTACATTTTGACATCTTGGGACACTATGATCACACTATGAGCTAATAAAAACATGGGTGTGCTGGTGGAACATCACTTTAATGACAATATAATGTCACTGAAAGTCGTTTTGGATAAGAACATTTAAATAGTAGTAAACTGAGAGATAGGCGGGCAATCAAACCCCCCCTCAAAGTGTTCACCTGGTAGGCGACAACCTTGGCCGATTCCCCTTCAGTCTCCGCAGCCCTCATTACGTTGAGAATTAGGAGGCGCTGATCTGAGATGTGATGCTCAGTGACATTGCTAACGTGATTCAGGGGCACGAATGACAAAGAAAC
>OMKN01077572.1:2407-16777 GCA_900302345.1 Melanonus zugmayeri
GGCGGGGTGGCTCTGGGGGCCCCAATGCATCCTCGAGCCCCCATTTCAGACCCGCCTAAAAATCCTGAACACAAAAAGGATGAAAAACTGTTTAACGATCTAACTCTACAATTCACATTTTTTTACAAATGTGACGTTTACAAATCACAGAATTTACTTTACACATACTTTAAACAACATGTCATTTGTGCATGTGCTTTATGGTGTTAGGATGGTTAGATGGGCGTGCAGCCAGAGGTTCTTTTCTGCGTGTTTCTGATTTGTCATGCATACCGGCATTAGACTGGTTTAGTGTAGGGTGTTGTGCACAGCAACCATTGAGTTGTTGTTGGATTTTTTGTTCCAACAAATGTCAAAAGCTTTGCTATAGCACGGCAGTTTAGCGAGTTTGTACATTCGCCATGGTTGTCATCTGCTCAATGATTTGTATACAATCCCAGCAAACAGTTCTACGTCTAGTTGAGGGGCTGATATGAAGGTTTTTCTGACGCCGTTTTTTTTACCCATGTTGTTTCAACGGCTCATAGGCGACATCAATCCACGTTGTTTCAACGTTGTATAGACATTATTTCAACCTATATGAAATGTACTTTTAAAGGTGCTATATGGAACAATGACACCAAGCGTTTAAAATGGGTACTGCAGTCCAAATTCACAATATTGGAGATAGTTGTCTCCGCCCGCGCCTCCTCCCCAGACTTGAAGCTCCATTCAAGTCTGGCGTATTTTCATAAAAAATACCTACACCATACCTTGCATGTAGCCTCAAACAGTTTAGCATGCAAGTGATAAAAGCATAACGTCTTTAGTTGCATTTAAAATGGGAGTGTCTCCCATTGAAACTCACCTGCAACTCGTATGCCCTGTCAAACCAGACAGGGAAGTTCTGTTCTGTTGTGCCTGTTGGAGGCCAAAGGGATTACTTAGTGTTGGTGCACAAGGAAAAATACTTCCTAAATGGAACTCGAGTAAATGCTGGAATACAACATACATTTTAGCTCCTATATTGGCCATATAGATGATAATGAATAATAACACTTTTCAATAACATAACTCATGTGTAGACACTACCGTTCACACTCATGTTACAAAGTTATATCATTGTTATTTTAAACAGTGTTTATTCAGTTACACCATTGTCAAACAAGTTTTCCTCAAATTCACCATTTCCCAAAGATTATATATTTTCATGTCGGCAAATGGTCGAAATAAAGTCCTGTTGTGACTCAACGTCGTAGTGGACTTGTAGGCCTCGACGTCGAGGAAATGTTTCCTGGGATGATAACATTTTCTCTGACAGCAAGATAAAGTGCGTTGTCAGGCCGCATATTTTCATCACTCATCCGTGACCCTATAAAAACGGTTTGGAAAAACATGGGACATCTGGTCCACAAATGCCATTTATTTAATGTGAAGTCCCAGTTCAGAACAAAAGCCATTACGGCCTCAATGCCACAAGAAACTGTCCACAGCTATATGCTAGTAGGCCTATATGCTATAGTCTGTAGGTTTATTGTTTTCATATATAATGTAGTCAATATTGTCTTTTGACCAGTATATCACACATTACACTGACCTGGTTATTCATTGTGTTCATTGTGTACAATTCAAACAAAAATAAAAGGCACATATAGATTTTTCTTAGGTAAACCAAGCAAAAAGCAAAGAAGCAGGTCAAAAAAGTGAATCAATCCGTTTAATGACAGACACATATTGATGGATTGAAATTGAACTGAACTGATTAAAATAAAAAAGGGATTTGCCATTGGCGATAGTTATTTCCAAAGGCAAAACCTTTTGCTTAATAAAAACCCACACACTCAAGAGTGTGGGTTTGTGGAACTAAAAGTATCCACAAGACAGGAGAGGAGGAGAGAAGCAGAGGGCAGGGTTTAGGCCTGAGTTCAGCATGATAATCTCTACCTTAGAGGCTTCGGAGGGAGAGAGGCAGCCTGCACTCAGAGCTCATTTGTTAGCTGTGCTTTCTACTGCTGTGGCCAGATGTTGGAGCTTTGCGTGTGATCGTGGATCCCTTGTGGCGGTCTGCCTCTGCTTGTATATTCACTCCCAAGACACACACGCGCGCAAATACACACACAGCATAACACCTGCATGCAACCATATGTGCACTGCATGTCCATATGCATGCAGCACACACACACACCTGCACTCATTTACTCACACACACACACACACACACTTTCTCTCTCTCTGCACACCTGCAGACATGTAGGCCATAAACCGTAGGGGGTCTAGAGGCCTGGTGGAGTCACAGGGCCTCCGTCATCTGAGGACCAGCCAGGCAGGTCTGACGCTCCTGCGGGTCAACACCATGACCTGGGTTTGCTAAGCCCATTCCTGGCTAATGGCTTCCATGCAGACTCAAACTTTCTCAGCGTCTTAGTAATGTGTAGTAATATATAAAGGCCTGTTGTGGCATGTTTCAGTCTGTGGTTACTAGTTACCAAATGGGCACTCTTTCCTTTTAGATTGATTAAAACATATGGTTGTTAAATGTGTACCGGTAGGTTCAATGAGAGATAAAAGCCTTGGCAGAGAGATTAGCGTAATTCTTTGTGGTTGAAAAGCAGTCCTGCCTGTATTACAAGGTGAGACAGCGGCCCTCAGGCTAAGCCTGGTGTAACCAGAACATGACATTTAGTTCAAGTGCTGATTTCTCCAGTGATATTATCGTGCAGGTACATAAAAGTAGGAAGAACAGAAACTCTCACCTAGTTTCCCCTGCACAGCAAAAGGTGGCGTTGCGGCGGGTAGTGTTGTTAGCTTAGCAGGATATCCTCAGTTCACGTTCCAAACACAATGTTCGGTAACAGTGCTCCTTAAAATGTTATGTTATGTTATTACTGTTTTTCTAACTACATGAAGTCATAATTCAAGTGTGTGTGTGTGTGTGTGCACTGCAGGCCCCACCGTTCTTCATCTCCCTGATGTTGCTGGAGTTGGTGGTGGGATGGATGAAGACGGGGGCCCCCATCGTTTCCGTTAGCGACGGCATCACATCCGTATTCGCCGGAATAATCTCCCGGCTGCCCTCGTGAGTCCACTACACACAGACCACTAAAGAGAGGAGAAACTAGATTATACCGCTTTATAGTTCTACATTCTTTTACAGCAAATACAAATAAGTATAGATGCATAAAAACACAATATAAGTGTAGAATCTAGATATACATCTCTCAACCCAATATTAGAGAAGCCAGTACTGAAAAGGCAGTGCTTTATAGATTCATTTACAGTATATTATATATTACATATTACATTTATATTGATTTTATTTCTAGTTATCATGAAACAAATGTAAGGATAGGGTAGTGCCTATGGTTGTAGGTCCACTGTGCATCTCAGGACAAGATACATTAAAAAAATAAAAAAATGATATGTACTTTATACACTCCTCGTGCATAGTTTCATAACCGTTTTATAACTGTTTCATGAGTTTCAACAGTTTATGAGGCTCCAGATGATAACCTGAGGTTACAGGTGCAAACTCATGTCCAGCAAGATAAGATAAAATATAAACTTTAATAAACCCAGTGAGAAAGCACTGGTGTCACTATTAACCATGAATCATTGCCCTTTGCCGTTTATGCTGGATGAACCTACAGGCGTAATGGAGTTTATAATGATGTACATCCATGTTTCAGTCCCCATTTCTAGACCACATGTATCCATGTGGGTGGTGGGATAGGCTAGTGGTTAACCCCCTCTACCTGCTCCTTAAGGACATGTATCTGAATTCACTGTAAGGCGCTTTTGTATGAAAGTGTCTGCAAAAAAAAAAAATCGATTCACTTAAAGGAAAACTTCTGGATTTTTCAACCTGGACCCCATTTTCCCATCATTTGGGGCCCAGTATTGAGCAAGAACACAGCCGCACAACTTCTGCATTGTAACCCTTTAGGGCAATTGCATCCGTCAATATACGTCCTCTAAAAGTGCTTGTTTTTGCCACTGACAGGCTGATTGTTATAAATGTTTGACAACATTATGGAAATGATCCCTACAGAGAATACAACTTTTTTCTTTACCTTTCGCTTGATCCGATCTGTTTGTTATTGTGTCTAACCAAGTCTCACTCGAGGCGAAGTCTTGCTCTGAGTGATTGCAGGAAGAGAATGATGGAAATGTGAGTGAGAGTTGGAGAGAGGAGTGCCGGCAAGAGTTTGTTCTGTTGGACTGGATTTCTCTGTAGGGATCATTTCCATAATGTTGTCAAACACTTATAACAATCTGAGCCTGTCAGTGGCAAAAACAAGCAGTTTTAGAGAATTTGCGGCTGCGTTCTCACTCAATACTGGACCAATGTCAATTGTTGTCCACATTAGTCAGTTAGACCCCAAATAATGGGAAAATGGGGTCCAGGTTGAAAAATCCCGAAGTTAATCGATTTTCTTCATGCCTGAATTGATATAATTCAAATTCAATTGCTTCATTTTAGTCTATGCGGAGGTGGAAAGAAGTTACCGCTTCTATTGTTGTAATTACGTTTTCGCATATGAACTCCGGACAATGTCCAGACGTATCCGCAATATCAACAAATGTGTGGAAAGCAATATACATGCAAGCAGAAAAGAGTAAGAAGCAGCTACACTCTGCATGCATGGTAGAAACATCATCAACGCTCGCTTTAAATTCTTCTTCTTCTTTGCGTTTACCACCACCTACCGTACCGGAGTTTGTAGAACAGGATCTAGTCGCTGTGACAATGACCTGCTCTATTCACACATGGGCTCAATCAGACTTTGTACTGGGGAACTAGCAGGGAGAAATCTGTTTACTGTCCGGTCCGACTGATTCGATCATTTGCCCTGAACAAGTTCAGGGTTGCAGTGCATGTGTGAAAGGGGATGAGCAACGAGACATCCATATCCATTTCTAAAAAAACTAATCCGAAGCGAGAAAGCAAAAAATGGCAGACTGACTGACATGTGATGTGCATTGCTTTTGGAAATATGCCTCACAATGTCTGCAATAAATCGTAATATCGAATCGCAATACTTGTAGAATCGCAATACATCTCGAATTGGCACCCAAGTGATAGTATGGAATTGGGAGATAAGCATATCGTCCCAGCCCAAGTGAATAGTGTCTATCAAGTCATCCACTCATTTGTCGACATCGATTTTTCATTGTGGCTCTGTGTACAGGGTACAGTACAATGTGACCAAAACACACATCAGAAATTGCAAAGTGAGAGGAAACCTGTTGCGGTAGCGGGAAAGAGTTTTCAAATGATGTTGTTGAACTTTCCAATATAATCTGTGTAATTAGATTTTTCGATGGGTGCCACCAATGATCCGTTTTGCATCACTTTTCTACGTTGTTGGTTGGCAGAAGGAAGAGTATTTTGACTACAAACTGTTTTATCAATTAGAAAAAAAAACACAAAATCCCTCATCAAGAATCTGCCTCCCCCCCCGAGCTGAGTGTTTGTTTCTACGCTGCCTGCGAACTAGACAGACAACAGAACACGAGACAACATGGCAAGTAATGCGCCAGAGTGGGGAGTCTCTGGTGGGGAGTTCAACATCATCTCGTTAGCTCGCTCTTAGTTCGCAGGCAGCGTAGAAATTCTCCAGCTATTCTCCAGGTGCCATACAAGGCACATACTCTTTCCCACTACCCCAATGGTAGGCTGAATGTGTTAAATCGGTGAACTGTCCCTTTAAAGAAAAGAAAACAGGGAGTACTACAAATTAATAAGAAGAGGAAAGTAGTAAAATACTATAAAATAAAGGACAAAATAAAGAGTAGAATGTAATTATGTTTCAGGTTGTTTATGAGGAGCATGGAGCTGACATGCTACATGTACGTGTGGGACCACTACCAATTGGTGGCGCTGCCCTGGGACTCTGCCTGGACCTGGTGGCTGACCTTCCTAGCCGTAGACTTTGGCTACTACTGGGTCCACCGCTTCTCCCATGGTACTCACCCACTTTTATTATTATCTTATTTTCAGAATTAAAATCAAAACCACTCTTCACTCTTATTGGTGAAGCAATCTGTGTATGTAATCTTGAGGGGTGTCTCAACTAAGATTTTGCATGGTCGAATCTGATTTGAATCCGATTCTTTGAAAAGGCCAAAGGTAAACAATGAAAGACAGTTCAACAAGGAGTGGACTGTGAAATATCTATTTAGTAATGTGGGACCAAAGCCCATATATGTTTGACCTCCAACAAGGCTATCGCAGTAACAAGAATACAAGAAGAATGCAGTCTGAGAAGGCACTGCATCAGGTATCACTCAAACCTCAATGGAACATATCCGATGGGTTCAGATGCTCGTTGAATCAAGGTGGAGAGCCTCTCTGTGGATTACCCACAGAAGGTAGCTGTAATGGAAGAAGAGAAGAGTACCGTAGCCTCCCTCCATGTTGCATGGATTCTTGGTTAAAAAACAGTGAAAGACTGAACAGTGAAAGACTGCATGCTAGCTGTCCTTGATGAAGATGATAAGATGAAGAAGAACATCATTTTGTCTATCGGAAAAATACCAATGTCCGACACAACGATCAGAAGAGTCAAAGCTCTTGCAACAGATGTATTTGAAACCCTTTTGGATGAGTTAAAACAAGCAGAGGTGATGTTGCTGGCTGTCGACGAGTCAACAGACCGCAGTGATGTATTTATGGCTGAGGCCATTTATTTTAATGAATGAATAATAAGAGTACTTGTAGTGGACTTTTACAGGTTCAATGTCTTGTGATCTGCCACATTAACAAAATCAGTTTTGAATTTACCTTTTGAGGTAAAGTGATTTATTGAAAAAAATGATACATGAAGAATAACACAGGTCTATGTATGAACTGACTGCCCTATTTTGTATGTTAGATGGTTTTACGCACAGTATTAAGGGTATTTAGTGTTGTATTTTATGTTTACATGTAAGTGCTTAAGTGCAATAATTACTATAAATATTTCCGGCCCCCCCCTTCATTTTCAATTTAGGCCCTCATAACAAAGTAGTTGAATAGCCCTGGAGTGCATTATACCATATGACTACATTATTTTCAAATGATTTATGTTAACTGTGGTTGGATAAAATGAGACGGCCCCATGAACTGTCCAGTCTTGTAATAATGTCACGAAAATGTCAACATTTTGGCTATAACTTGGAAATGAATTAGAGGAATGAACTTTGTGCTAATTTCCCTCTTGTTGTAGATTCATCATTTTAGAAAGTTTCCTAAACGGTAACTGACTGGCTAGACGTATGCAAAAACACACACATAAAGAACACAATCTCCTCTAATTTCCCTCCTTGTCTGTCAGTGTAGAATCGGAAAAATACGACCAAGCCAGCCATAAAGACATTTGTTAAACAAAAGAGCTCCAGGAAATATTTTTTTATACAACCAATGCTAATATCGCCAATCAAATATGAAGATATCATCTATAAAAATCCCTCCTATAAGTGGTAGTAAACAATCCCTACACTTCATGTTTTATTATCGTAATGCTAAATCAAAGACAAGTACAAAGAAAGCCCTGTGACGAATCATGGTGGAACCTTGGGGTCCTCCTCCCCGCAGGGAGGAGGACCTGTGAAGAGAGCGCACACATCATATTTTTCTGCAGGAAGCAATTATTCCTGAGTTACATCCAGCTGCTTTGGTGCTGTGCAGATGTTGAGCCGTGTCCCCAGAGTGCAGGGGGGGGTTGGGGTTGTCAAATCCATGGCCTGTAAATACTGATAGGTCTTCGTTAGGCTTCTCCTACTACCTATACCTCTCCTCCCTCCCCGACAAGAGTGGGACTGGGGGAGATGGCATTTAGAATATGCTGTCTCAGTGCTAGCTCAATGTGTTTTTAAGCACTGTGGGTTGAATCACTGCTTCTTTCTCTTTGAATCGCTGTTGGTTTGTTGATGTGTGAGGCAGATGCTGGCAAGACACACTATATCATGGAGGAGGGGCTGAAGGGTATTTATTTGCCTGCTATTGGATCGATGCTCATTTGTGTCAGTGCCATCATTTGACTCTCACACATGCCGTCCAAATAGTTTTGGTTGAACGTCCGCTGTGTGCCGTGTTGATACTTGAATCTGGATAAATAGAGGCTGTTTTAGAAGGTCCAGAGCCAACCGTCGTACTTTGTGACGGAAAATTACCCGGCATACCTCGGCTCAAAGATTGTCCTTTCTTCAAAGGCAATAAAGCACATGAAGAAACGTCCAGACGTTGTCATTATTCTGAAGGACTTAATGATCTGTCAAACCCTAATGCGCTTCATGGGGCTGGCCGGCTGTGTTGGGATTGAATTGGTTAAATACAAAAGCCCAACTGCCATCTGATTCTGTTAAATCATATTATCTCCAATCCAAAATAAATGATATATGCCTCAAAAGAAGCGGTTGGCATTTGTATTTTGTTTCCTCTGTTTTACAAGTCGTCCAACATGTCGTGCAATTTCATATATCTGCTCTTTTCATCGAGACATTTATTTTTTTCAACCACTGTTCTGAAATGCATTTGAAACCCGTTCTGAAAACCCTTTTTTCCACCTCCTCCATTCCCCTGCTGCTGCACGGCAGACTAGTTATTATGGAACATTGTGGGGTTCCAGATAATGGTTTGGTACTGGGAGGCCGCAAGGAGCTTGCTGTGGATGTAAGCTTTTCCTCCCTTGTTACCAAAGGGAAGCCGCCCGGTGACCGCAGCACTCGGGCCAGGCACGGTCCTCCGCTGCTCACCAGACGCTGCCCGACGCTGGGGTGAGGTCATCTCGGTTTACCAGGAACCTGAACTCACACGAGAAGCTAGGCTCAGGCCAAGTTGTCTCGGGTTGCCCCTGTCTCGTCTGAGATGTGCTCTGGTTTTGGAGAAGACCGATGGTGGTGGTGGAGTTACGGGTGGATTTTGGTGAAAGATGATAATCTGTTGTGTACTGATACAATTCTTTATGGATTTATTTGCAGGGACTCCTCCTTATTTTACAAGGTCCAAGCCATTGCGCACATATATCTCAAAATATATATTTTTTACAGTTTTGGAAATCGGTGCCTTAATAGATCACTGGAAGGATACTATCTATAATTTCAGTGTGCTCTAACATCTGAGCTATAAATCTGCACAATGCATATTAAAAACGGGAACATTTTGTGCAGTATAAAGCAGTAAAAGAGGCCAAAAGTGTCACCCTCTGTTGGGAAATAGGAGAGCCCCTATTAGCTGGACTGTAAAATATTTTCAATTTGAACAACTTTATGACTTTATTTCTCCAAAGCACTCCCTCCCGTGGCTTCTACTTGAAAGGACTTCTCGTCTTAATTGAGTGGAAAGTGGTTTGAAAAACGGCCATTTGTCTCTGCTGATGCCATCTTTATTGAGAAGACATCACTATTCTGGGCAGCCCCAGGCTTTCTTTTTGTAATATAATGGGAACAAAGTAAGGGGAAAGTCAGTCTGGCAGTCTTTCAGGAGCTTTGGATTGGACTCCCCATTTACATTTTAGTATGCCCAATTGAACCTGCACTTTGGAT
Source organism: Melanonus zugmayeri (assembly GCA_900302345.1). Lineage (NCBI taxonomy): Eukaryota > Metazoa > Chordata > Actinopteri > Gadiformes > Melanonidae > Melanonus > Melanonus zugmayeri. The sequence continues at coordinate 11,912 of OMKN01077572.1, forward strand.
CATGGCCTGGAAGGGATCTTCATCAATCTGTGTCCCAACAGGGTGATGGTGCGCCGGTGGTCCGACACGCTTTCCACAAACAAACAAGCAGAAAGAAGTTAGTTGTGGCTGCAGCTTGTGGTTGTTCAGGATCAGCCTCGCCCGGCTTGCGGTGGCTGTGGGCCAGGGAGACCCCATCTCAATGGAACTGCTAATAGAATGCAGGATCACACAGACATTCTTTTTTATTGCACTGTGCCTGGAAGGAGGGATCCCTCTTCTGTGTTCCTTCTCAGGGTTTCTTTTCTTTGGATTTGGGGAGTCTTCCCTTGCCTTTCAGCGGGCTTGAGGGTCAGGGGGTGTTGTATGAAGCCCTTTGACACTCGGAAATGGAACTACACGTCGGGACGCAGAACCATAAATGCAAGCACCGGCGTAGAGACCCACGGTGTACCCACGACAGCTATTTGACTTAGCCTTAACTGCGATCATACAGGCTATACAAATTAAATTGACTCGACTCGATTCGACACACACTCTCTCTCACACACACACACACACACACACACACTCTCACATGCACGCACACACGTATGGGGGGCCATTAGACCCAAAACTCAACCGCGGCATCACTTCAACGTCTTGAAAAGGGCGTGCCTCAACATTTCCTCTATATTTACATGTGCAAGGGGATCTCCTGGCACATGTCACGTGTACTTAATGTGTACCAGTGCAGTGATGTGGAGTATGATTTGTGGTACACGCTGGGCACACGGCGCAATGTGACGGCATTGGGAGCAGTGCTGCACACCAAGTGCAGCGCGCAACATGCTACTTGCATACATGCATGCGTGCGTCTGGGCTTTCTTTTATGGAATCATTTTGAATGATTGTTGTTTTGAACTACTTTTATAGCATAGTCTTTAGCCTACTGATTCTGGATCAAACATAATAAATGGCTGTAGAGGTGGGTTTTTTTTAAAATAATTTAACCAAACATTTAGAACTCTGAATGTTGTGATAATTAATCAAAATATGTATAGAAATATGGATATCATTCCTCTCATTTGAACACATGATTAAAATACAATTCAAATAGAATCTACTTATGACAATCGACCCCCAAAAGAGCATTTCTGTAAGCCCCAAAACGACCAATGATTACAATAAAGAACGACTGATGATCAGGTACAAAGAAGCAAGTCTGTGTATTTCGTGTCCGTTAAAATATAAAATCACTTGGTCAAAAGAATTGGAAGCATCATATACCATAAGTGTGGCCGATTTGTTGTAGTAGGTCTACACATTTAAGAAGTGACTTATTAACGGGATGCACTGGGGAATATCATTATTTTGGCGGTTGCCAAAATTATCACAGACAATGAAGCGAAACGGATTCAGTAGTACATGCTTCAATTCTTTTGGCCACATTGTTTGTAATTTTTTGTATGTAATCGGCTTATGGAATCCGTGGTCGGAGGCCGTCGTCGTTTACACACAAGCCTGCATAGTCTGCTTGCCATGACTGTGTCCATACACAAATCATTATAAGGGAGTGAGTATGAGTATGTGTAAACTTAGGCTACACCCGTTAATACAACATGCTACACTTTTTCATTTCATTGATATTTTTCCTAAGGTAAGGTAAACTTTAATTAATCCCCGTGGGAAAATTCCTAGGCTATTTATTTAGGCATTTATGATTTAATAGCCTAAAAGTAATGCAAAACGACTGATAACAAGGTCAAAGTAAATATGGGGTAGCTAATATTTAAATAACCTTTGTGTAGAAATGGATTCAAGTAATAGTGCTTGTTGTAGATATTTAATCCTGGTAGCTGGGACTATACATATTTTGGCCTTTTTGCTCTGGCACAATTGCCAATATCTAACAGCCTGAAATGAGATGTTAAGATAGTAAAATGAGATTGTTTAACATGGCTTCTATGGATGCTTTTTCATGTTTGCCTTATTTTACTGAAATTCTGAAGGAATGTGAGATATAAAATGAGTACATCTTGACAGCTTGTTAATGTCCTGTTTAAACCGTATTGGCAAAACCACCTGGCCTTGATATCAGCTCCTTACACTCTTCCCCTGCCCTTCAGATGGCTTGTGGTTCGGTCGTGTTGTATAATGTAGGTCTGAAGTGCTTTGATAATGGAACTGTGATTAAGGGCGATACAAATACATTTAGCTTGACTTGGCCTTCACACTTCATAGTGCACATTTGTCACCGTGTGTGTGTGCGTACATGCGTGCGTGTGTGTGCGCATGCGGTGCTTGTTCTGTGCTTGTTTGCCCAGTGTGACCACACTGGGACCCGTTGCAGTCCTTGAAACTAAAGCAAACATGTCTACTCTTCTCTTCTCTTGTCATTTCTCTTTACTACTTGTAGAGTGTGTGTGGTTGGTGTCTGGTTGAAGCAGCCTCACCTGACCTGAGTCAGACTGATTAGACTCTGGGGCTGAGTGAGGCTGCACACCTGTGGTGCAATCAGTAATCAAGTCCACAGATTAAACCAGCCACACCCACACACACTCAGGACTGAGCCCTGTCATGGCAGCATTTACCACCTACTCAGCAAACAATTAATTGTGCATCTTAAAACAATATACCGGTTTCAACGTCACCCTGTGTCCTGTCTTCTGGAGAGGCCCTGCAGCAGCCACTTTGAGTTCCTATCCTTGGTGGCAGTAGCTAGGAATATGCTACACTACTCTTTACTTTTCTCTACTGAACTCTCTCCTGCTCCTCCTCTCCCTCTCCCCTCCTCTCTGCCTCACATTGGAAGGATTATTTGAAAGGGGAGCACCTTGTCGGGGTGCGTGGAGGTGGATGTTATCCTGGTTTGTCCTTTGGGGGCTGGAGCGAGGCCTCCCAATAAATCTTCACATTGACTTTGGAGTTCCCGGCCGGCCTCACCCGGGTGGGAGGGCAGGTTGACTGGACCCTGCCCCCCCCTACAGGATGCCCACCGGTGGGTTCTGTTGTGTCTGAGGGGCTGGGTCAGGATGTGGAGGGGGGGAGCCGGGAGGACAGAGCAACAGAACTCTCCTCGGGGAGTCAGGGATAATATAAACAGTGGTCCGTAGGTCACTGCACTGTGTGAGGCTATGGTGTGTGCGTGCGCATGCGTGTGTGTGTGTGCACTGCGCACGTGTGTGCATGGGTACAGCATGGGTTTGCTTCATAAACGCGCTTCCTTCTGTCAACATGCGTGACAGACAAGCCCATTTCCACCTCGGACACGGCCGGGACCCGACCACACGCTGATGGAGGGGCCAGGGGCACCGGCATGGGGCATGTTGTCTCTGCCCTGGGTGTGCGTGTGCACGTGTGTGTATATGTGCTGCAATCAAAATAAGCTGAAAATGAGAGGAATGTTTGAAGAGGCCATACAAGAATGAACTTGAATGACATTGTGGGATTGGGAAGATAAAGTGAATAACAATAAGAGGTTGTTTTGAGAGATTGTGATTGGTGATTGCTTGGATCTGGCTCCGCCCATTTCTAAGGTAATTTGCTGTCATCAGTGTCAAATAAATTCACCCTGCATTCAATAAAATCTGTGAAAAAAAAGAAAAGAACAAAGGCTAGAATTCAACTAGAAAGAATTGGTAAGAATATTAGTAATAATAGTAATAAGAACTATTTTGATATAGCAAATTTCAATACGACAAATTGAACAAGCAAAAAGGAATAAAAACATAAAAATTATAAAAGAAAAATATTAAAAGAATACAAGGTCATGCAAAACTCAACAATCACTGAATAAATAAGTGAATTGCCAAAAAGTAAGCCTTTATTTATTTGTATTTACTTGTTTATTTAGAAAAGGAGTGAGTTTGTATACCACTCGTAGAGAGGCCCCAGTAGTAAGTGTCCTGACCAGGTGTGGTGGGTGTTGTTTGGTTGAGTGTGTGTGTGTGTGGTGTGTGTGTGTGTGTGTGTGTGTGTGTGTGTGTGTGTGTGTGTGTGGGCGGGCGCTTAGCTCCCCGCCCACAACTTCAGACCCCCGATACATTTCCCGTATATACATAAGCAGAATAGTCGGGGTAAGTGCTATTCATTTGCTGTTGACTTGGGGATTTAGCGTCAATCTATTAGGGACGCGTTCAATAACAGGGACCCGGGTGCGGTGTGATGAATACCGTCCCGGGACGTCCGCCGCAGCCACACACTCCCGGGCCCCCGGGGGGCTCTCAGGGAGTGCCTCGAATGCTCAAACTAAAACACTCTCTCCCTCTCTCTCCCGCTCTCTCTCTCTCTCTCCCTCTCTCCCAGATTTGTCCTGGCTGAACTGGTGTCTGACGGGTTCCTGCGTCTTCAGCCTGGTACTGATCCTGTTCTTCAGGGAGTCCTACGACCGCCTCTACCTGGACGTCTTTGTGGCCGTCTGACCCGGAGAAGGTTCAGGAAAGCGAGAGACCGACGACTATGATGACCATCGCACGACGTAACGAATACTGACGAGGAAGAGAAGAGGAAGAGTGACAGACTTAGGGAGGGGGGGGTAAAGCCTCCCAATGCGCTCTTAAGGATTTTCTTGAGAGTAAAAAAAAAAGTGTATTTAACAGCCAGTGCCGGTGCAGGGTTGGTGTGTGTTCAGCCCAGACTGTGACCCTCTCTCCTCACAGGACCACTCTAGACATGGTCTTCTGAACCACGTGGTCTGTTTTGTAAATGTCGTCTTTGTACGTTAACACTTAAACTGATCTTTTTTTTAAAGAAACGATAAAACCATGTAAGGGACTGTGCTGTTTACAGACGATGTAATGGTTCAACTTTTTTTTAGCACTGTTTTGTCGAGCTTAGAAATAGTAGGAGTAGGGGAGGTTAGCTCATTTCTGTCATTTCCAACTCCTTTGACCTTTGGCCTTCATT
>OMKN01077576.1:0-10385 GCA_900302345.1 Melanonus zugmayeri
TTAATTATATTATATGTTAATAGGCCTACTGCTACTAATACTAAGCCCTACTACTACTACTACTACTACTACCACTATACTGCTACTTTTCATAATTATCATTCATTATGAAAAAATAACCATTGTGCTAATAATGTCGCTGTCCATTTACTTTCCTCCACTTGAACTCAATACGACCTCAAATGTTGCAGTAAGCTCCATCGTATTGTATTCCCTCTTTACTTTTGTAATCAGCCTTCATTTAGCCTGTACCAAATTGGAATTCAAAAGTAAAAGGAATTCATACATTTATCTTATTATCCTGCAGGTGTCAGTAAATTACCTTTGCTTTTTTATTTCAAAATGTAGCTAGCCTAGAATAACGTTATACCATCTAAACTCTTTTAGTTAGCACTATCACACCAAGAAAAACAGTGAAAATACCTGAATGTCTTTGCGACTGGAACCTGGAAGCGTATCGTTGGTCATTATACATTTTGAAACATTTTGATAATAACTTGTCATTTCTTTCTAACCTGCTTGTAAGTAGGCCCTACATAGAATACAATAAAAGAAGAGGCCTTAAATATTAATACTACCATTACATTACTGATAATAGCCTAATCATTTTTAAAAAGTAATAATGAAAAAAGAGACAGTAAGGAGAGATAGACAACAAAATGCCAAGGTGGAACGCTATCGTCATTGTCCTTTTAAAGTGTCTCTTGTGTGACGGTCGGGGGTGAACGTCTCCATGAAGCCTACCTGAATTACGTCACACACGGACCAGTCAAACATACCAGCAGCTCTGTGTTCTCTCGCCGGGCGCAGTGGCGTGCGCCTGTAATCCAAGCTACTGGGAGGCTGAGGCCGGCGGATCGTTTGAGCTCAGGAGTTCTGAGCTGCAGCGGGCTATGTCGATCGGGTGTCCGCACTAAGTTCGGTATCGATATGGTGCTCCTGGGGGAGCCCGGGACTACCAGGTCGTCTAAGGAGGGGTGCACCGGCCCAGGTCGGAAACGGAGCAGGTCAAAGCCCCCGTGCCGCTCAGTAGTGGGTTCGCGCCCGTGAATAGACGCTGTAGTGCAGCCTGGGCAATATAGCGGGACTCAGTCTTTTGCTCACATTTGCTCATTCTTTTCAAACATGAGACGGGTTACTTTTGTTCACACTTGATCTCAATAAGTCTGTGGCGGATAGCATAATTTTAATTTGACGACTCGTATCGCATTAGGTAACATTATGTACACGACTGCCTCCTACTGGTCGTGGTATTAATGTTTTGTTTGTGTGTGCGTGTGCGTGTGCGTGTGCGTACACAAACAATTTTATTTTATTTTATGCAGTATGGTCGACACTCAAACAAGAATAGAAACATTTGAGATTCCATTTCAAAAGTCCTTGAAAAGGTTTCAAATCAGTTAATATCGGTAATGAACAAAAATAATCTCTGAAAAATTCCAGTCCGGTTTTCGGGCACAACACAGTACAGAAATAGCCATTTTAAAAGTAGTTAATGATCTGCTGCTGAACACTGACTCTGGCGAATGCTCTGTTCTGGTCCTCCTAGATCTTAGTGCAGAGTTTGATTCGATTTTAATATTAACAATAACAGTTTTTTAATATATTCTTAATTGCTACTGCTGGCTGCTGCTCTGTTTCATCACATACTCATCTGCAGACGTCATTTAGCTCGTTTGTGGACGGTGGCGTAGTGTACGTCCACATCACCGGCATTCTCGCCACATCTGGGAGAAGTCCTCACTGAGGCGTAGGTCACTGCACCGCTGGAATCGTCCTCAACCTATATCGTGACATTGAACACCGTGACACGGGATGTCGTGACATGTTATAACCGTGATATGGAATGTTGTGATATGATGTCACGCATTCCATGATGCGCTGTGCTATGCTGTGACGTGGTGCTATGAGGTGACGTGCAATGATATACAATAACATCATGCACCGTGATATGTTGTGACATTTAAAATAATGACTATTATCACAGCTGTTATTATTAACGTGTTGTGGTATGCTTACACTAAAGGAGCCAGTTTACCTGCACTGTACCCAGGGTCCTCTGTCCCTCAGGAAGGACAATACAGGCGTACGTTGGACCTCCGTCCAGATCTCCATCCACACTGAGAAGCTGTGACATGGTTAGGAGTTGTGGAGTTAGACGCATTAGATTCATATTCCACAGAGACTTTGCATTACGTTCGATTATACTTTCATCACATTTTGTAAAGGGTTTTCAGATGAATCTATGCCGTGTCTTTTATAAGTCATGTCATAAATGCATGAATAAATTGCAGCAGGACGTGTGGGTGTGTGTTTGTGTGTGTGAGATGAAAGGGTGAATTAAGTCTCACCTCGTCATGAACAGCTCCTGGGCATCTGACTGTCGGGGCGTCGCTGATAGAGTTCAGACCCTGCACGTAATACCGTAACCCGGTTACTCCTCGTCTGGTCACACCAGTGGTGTCCCCAACCCTTTTTGGCCCGTGACCCCATTTTTAGTTCAGAATTCTTTTGTGACCCCAACTTCTTACGTTTTTGTGCATCTGCTCATTGTTTAACCCAATCAACATCTGGTCATGATGTTCATGTGAATGTGTTCACACTGTGATTTGTGGTTTGCTCGTGGTTATGTATCATTTGACATTCTGTTCTTATGGACAGGATCTTTATGAGTCAAATCTTAAAAAGTGTTGTTGTTTTTTTTAAATCAAAAATGTATCATCAGGTTGTAAGTATATCTTACATATATAAGCTATCTTACTACACGGGGAATAAAACCCCTAACCCACCTTCTTTTATTGTAATACGACCAAATAGTTTTAGTTTGGTTTTTTAAACTCACAATGGTCGTGTCCTTTGGCGTCTTGTTTCCTGGTGAACAGAAAGCCACAGTGAATGTTTCCATGGTGATATAAACGGGTGTGTAGATAGATGTAGACGTGACAATTCTCACCTCTCCTTCTGTACCAGCAAATGAGGAGAACCAGGGCAATGATCAACAAGACCGCTGTACCCAGTGGTGCCCCGACTAATAACCCTATATCAGAAACACAGAAAGAGTTTAAGTTAAGAGTTTGCTTCAAGGGTGGCAGTAGCACCGAAGGTAGAGCAGGTCATCTGACAACCAGAAGGTTGCTGGTTTGATCCCGGGCTCCTCTGTCACGTCTGCCTGCTTCCTCCAGCTTCCGATGGCCATACATGATCTCCTTCACCTGTCTTGCCTGCACACCTGCCTGCCATCAACTCATCACCAGCCCGTTTATCAAGCCCGGTTCTTCATCCACTCCTCGCCAGAGTGTTGGTTCTACTACACGCGGTAGTATACTCACAATTATATACACAATTCAGTACCTAGTCTAGTCAGTCTGTTTCTCTGTTTTTGGTTTTCATGAGTCTAATTGTCTGTTCTGTTCTCCCGTTCCCGGTGATCCTGTCCTGCCTGTTCGTCGTTCGCCTGCCTGCTGCTTCCCCGCTGTTCGCGCCTGTCTATTTGCTACCCGCTACCCTCGCCTGTTCTCTTGTTCCCTGCCAGACCTTCGCCTGGCCACGTGTCACCTGCTGGTTTGATCCTGTCTACTTACAATAAATCTGTTCAACTACACCAATCTCGTGTCGAGTGTTCTGCGCTTGGGTTCGTAACATCCTCCTAGCTAAGTGTCGAGGTTTCCCTGAGCAAGACACCTGACCTAACCTGAACTGCTGGGTGACAAGCTGGCTGTTCCCTTGCATGGTTGACACCGCCGTCGGTGTATGAATGGGTGAATGTGAGCCACTAAAAATGAGTCCAGTTACCATTTCAGATTCATTAACAACCTACCTGGGTATTGCCAAATGTTGTGGTAAAGTTGAAGTTCAATATGCCCATCTAGTGGTTAAGAGATAGTAGACAAAACAGAAGGTACTTAAAAAGGTAAATGGGAAACCTAAAATAGTGGAGCAATACAAAATGACGACCAAAAACAGTAAAGCATAAAAGTACACAATGCTTAAATGTGTGAATGATAACTGCTGTATAGTATATGAGGCAAGTAAAGTTAAAAGTGTTAAGATGTGTTGTTGCGTTGATGTGTGAGTGGAATGAGCGAATCATGTAGTGTGCGGTATGGGTTGAGGGTTGTAATCTTAGTCTTGCTAGCTGTAGTATGGGATGCAGTCTAGCCAGGCTATAACTGCGGCTTAGTAGGGCTGCGAATGGTTGATGGAAGGAGTGTTAAGATTTTAAGCATTAAAATGTATTACCAATCATTAGAGTGCATTACTAATCATTAAAATGTGTTACTGTATTGATGTATGTATGTGAAGAAAGCAACGTAAGGATTGTAAAGTTTTACCTGTTAAGGCTACCGGTCTACGTTAAGAGACGGTGTCAAGAAAGATAAATTCAAAACAAACCACCTCCGAGAAGTTTGTTATCGGAGGGGTACGGGTCACGGTCTATAAATAACTCTGCAGGTCTAAGGGGCTTAATGCATCCTAAGACGAGGGTGTAGCTGCTAGGAGGAGACCTGTGGGATGCCATAGTCTGTAATAGGGTTGGCAAGGGGATAAGGACTCCTTAAAGGCTCTGTTCCAGGTGGGCTATGGTGCGAAGGTTAGACCAACCCGATCGAGGGAAGTGGGGTTTTAAACTCAGGGACTGCAAAGGTTACCCTTGTGTATATATAAAATTGTTATTGTGTGTGCAACAGATCAAAACCTAAGAAGCCTAGGGCCTTGTAGTATTGGTTGAGTTAGGGCCTCCGTAAAAGAGGAAGTACAGTAACTATGGAAGTTACTATTAGCAACAAGGTTGCTGGGGGAAGTTCTACAAGGCCTCTAAGAGACCAATCATTTTATTTCAAATGTATGATGTGTGTTTGAACCAATGATTAAAGATTATGTGAACCTGTTGGGCACGTGGGGTCTGAACCAATTAGGAGCGGACCAGTAAATTACGCTGACAAACAAAACCACAAAATGTGGATTTGGGTCATGGAAAAGTTGGGCCTTATGAGGTCAACACTTGGGGGCATGAGTAAGCATGACCTGAGCATGAGCTCCTCACGTAATGGGTGCGTGGGCAAGTCTATAAGGGGGAGTGAGATGCGGAGTCTGGGGCTTATTCTGTTTCAACAGATAAGACGGCTGGTTACTTCATGTCCCCTTTCCCCAGGATTCGAGTGAAAATGACTTTGTGCGAAGTTCGTCAAACTTCTTCTGCCTGCTATTGAAGTAACCTAAAAAAGAAAGCCAAGTTTCTGGCAGGAGGAAAGACATTCGGACAATCGGACTTTGTGCAAACACTCATTTTCCTGGTGGTTGAGTGATTACAATGGCTATGTGCAAGTTTATCCCTGCTATTAACGCGGGATAGGTGTCACCACCTCATCGGGGATAGTAAAACTCCATGATAAGACGTGCCTACAACTAAATAACTCAACATTGTGTTTCCTAGCAATAGAAATCAAACAGTCCCTTATAACTCAGTCATCCGAGTTGTTAAAACTTACCTAGCATGTAACAAGTGCACTGAGCATGAGGTGGGGGCGGTTGTGAGGCGTGACTATTAGGAGTATTCTGGTCAGGGTTGCACATCAGGGTGCTCCATTAGTGGAAGCAGGGCAGGCGTCTCAGTTATAACCGTTAGTGGCTAGGCGAGTCCCATCGTCAGCAGCCTAATAGTCTTTAGGACCGGTGTATTGAGTAAACCTTATCATCTGTCTATATTGGCTCGGACCCGTGAGATGGAGCTGACGATGGAGGGCTGTTCTGAGGTATTTTTCTGAGTGTTAGAGAGGAGTCTCAGGAGGATACTAAGGCAGGTTCTTACAGTATATGTCTGAAACCATAGAAAATTATGAAGAAATGTCTATATAAATAATAGGATGATCGAATACAGGATAGTGGTTATGGTGTTTGACTCCCAGCCAAACGGTTCTGGGTTGGAACCTCAATGTCTCACTGCAAGACGCCTATATCCCTACCTACTTATCCCTAATTTACTAAAAAAGACCTTTTAACTATAAGAAAATACGTTCCACAAGATATAAATTAAATACCTTTCAGTGTAGTTGTGGTTGGTGTGCTTATGCTCGCTGCTCCATGTGGACAAAACAAAGACAAACATGGAATTACTGAACATATACGAAAATATAAGAAATATAAGAATATAAAACACTACAACTACACCACAACTAAATGTCTATTTATGCAAAAAGTGAACATGGATACGGTCAACAGTTCATCTCATAATAGCCACACAGGATTCTCAAATCTCAATCAGAAGAGACATGATGACACTATATTGAAATATGAATATTTGAAACACCTCACAGGTCATATTGTAATCCTCATGGAACGGTTTAAACCCAAAAGTGGACATTTAGGTAAGTAGATTAAAACAGAAATACTTAACTTCTAGATCATACCGTGCATGATCAGTGTGGTCTACTGGTGATGAGTAGTGTCTGCAGGTGTACAAACCTTCATCTTCCTTTCTCCACTTCTTTACCACCAGAGAACACTTCTCTGTAACACATAGTCTATCTCTGTTGTCTTTGGACGTAACGTTCCCTCCAACAGCCAATGTTGTTGTGGCTTTATTCTTACTCAACAGCCAGGTAATACTGGAACAGTGATCCTGAGCCTTATCACATGGTAGAGAGACACAATCTCCAGCTCTGAACTTTCCATATTTCTCCTTGGATAAATTTACTTTGTTACAATTCTTTATATCTGTGAGAGAGAACATTCAGTTATGTAATGTTTAGCAGACTATTGACTTTTTGATTTGAATCAATAACCGTAAGGTCATGAAACACAAACATTCACTGATTACTTAACTAGTTTTTATTATTTGGGATATTTAAAGTTGTCCTTACCTTCGCATGACGTGGAAGCACCCATATCTATCTATCTATCTGTCTGTCTGCTAACTCAAACTACTGCTCACTGTGGAGAGAAAAGCTTCTTATAGCGAGTGTTCTCTCACTTCCTCAAACCTCTAACACGTTACTCTCCTCTTTTTTAAATAATCCTATCCTGGGTCATGTGTCCCTCAATGATATCTGCTGTCAGAGACTCTGGCGCGTTCAGATCAGCAGAACACAGCGTTCTAAGTAGATTTCATGGATAGCAGCCCTAGTTGAATTATAGGTTTATACTCTCTCTATACACAAAGTATAAAAGTAGACTATGATTACCTTTATTGACCAAAAATAGACAGCATCACTCCGAAACTAACGGCTCCGTAGTAGACAACCATCCTGCTACCGAACTTGAATTATCTCGTGGTCACTGGATTATTATATCGTGGCCAGGCATTTTTTTTCAAATATCACCAGAAGGGCTCCGTAGAATCTCAGACTGTAGCAACTGTGTCTGAAAATGATAACTGTAGCTACAACTCAAGCCACTAGAGGTCGCTAATGGGAAAACGTACGTAGTGTAGGTTTAAGTTCACAAGTCTGATGCAAACAAATGCAAACAGTCGTTACATTTAAAAAAGTAAATAATTTCATGAACAAATGACATAATGCAAAATGGTGAATAGTATTGTATTATTTTTATTGTGATTTAAATGTGGACAAGTATGCGAATCAGGTAAACATCCGGAAATATTTACATTTGTAACAATTCAAATACTAGATGCAAAACGTTTGATACAGAGAACATCTATTTAAAAAATCTCCAAAACAAAGTCAATCTTAATTAAATGTGTGCATACCTAATGCTTAACAGAAAGTAGATGGTGTTATGTAGAACAAGAAAACTGTAAAACCCAAAAGCATGAATTGTAACCTAGAAGCAAGTCTATCAAAGGACACATGATGGCGACTGGTGGCAGGGCATCATCCTTACAAGATAACCGAGTTATTATTACATTAATCTCCCTGAATAAGGTACAATTTTTTGTTCATTGTTCCGTTGACCGCTTTTCACGGACCGTTTGGTCCGTGGCTTCCTCTCAAGGACAAAATATCAACTCATGTGAAAAGCATGTTCCCATCATTTACATTTAGATCACGCATTCACTGCACCCAGACTTCGGCACAGCCTTCCGCTAGAATTAAGATCAGCTCTTTTAAAAACTAGCTGAAGACACTGTCAGGGTGAGCAGAGCAGAACACTCGACACAGATGAGTTCAGAAAAGACCAGTCTATTGTCCGTGTGGAATGAGTACAGGGAATGATGAATGTAGCTGGGTAGAACGGAGGTGGAAGCGAGGAACACCGGGAAGGGAAGCACGAAACAGTGGGTTAGCTCGACGCAGACAAACACACGAGTAAGACTGACTACACGGAAGATTGCCAATAGCTGGGAGTTCGTTAGAGTAGTTACCGCGGGTAGATGAGAAAAAAAAAAACTCTGACGAGGAGCAGGTGGAAAGCCAGAGTCTATAAGCCGGGTGGTAATGAATGATGGAAGCCAGGTGTGTCGGGAAAGCGGGAAGCCGGAAGTGACCAATTAAGGTCGTCGAGAGGCGGCGCGCGTTAGGAAGCGCCGATCATGACAGACACACCTTTTTAGTCTAGCTTTTAATTAAACTATTTTTTTGTTTTGTTTTTTATAATCTTTTTTATTATTATTATTATTTTACTTTTATTATGTTGTTTTTGTTTGCTTGTTTGTTTGGTTGTTTTTTTCTTACATTATGTTCTGCTTGAATTCCATGTTTTATTTTATTGCCAATTGTTTGATTGTGATCTGTGCTTTGTGAAGCACTTTGTTCTGTTTTGCTTGAGAAGTGCTCTATAACTAAAGTTTATTATAAAGTCTATTATATTATATGTTAATAGGCCTACTACTACTAATACTAGGCCCTACTACTACTACTACTACCACTATACTACTTTTAATAATCATCATTCATTCTGAAAAAATAACCATTGTGCTAATAATGTCGCTGTCCATTTACTTTCCTCCACTTGAACTCAATACGACCTCAAATGTTGCAGTAAGCTCCATCGTATTGTATTCCCACTTTACTTTTGTAATCAGCCTTCATTTAGCCTGTACCAAATTTGAATTAAAAAGGAAAAGGAATTCATACATTTATGTTATTATCCTGCAGATGTCAGTAAATTACCTTTGCACCTTTACATTGACTCTACTCTGGCTGGAAAGACATAAGAAAAGACAATTGGTTGTACAGAAAATTCAGACACAAGCAAACAGATATAATTAATTACCTTTACTGTCACGGTTAAAATATGTGTCCCTTAAATGTCTAGTTTTAGTGAGTTGTCATTATTTCATAAAAGGACATAGCCTAATTTAAAGGAGAACCAATTCGTCAAATTCTTTAAAAACATTCATAATGGCTCAATAACAGAATGCAATGCAATTGAGAGGGAGTTCTGCATTACTGCCAATAACGTTATACCATCTAAACTCATTTAGTTAGTGCTATCACACCAAGAAAAACAGTGAAAATACCTGAATGTCTTTGCGACTGGAACCTGGAAGCGTTTTGAAACATTTTGATAATAACTTGTCATTTCTTTCTAACCTGCTTATAAGTAGGCCCTACATAGAATGCAATAAAAGAGGCCTCAAATATTAATACTACCATTACACTACTGATAATAGCCTAATCATTTGAAAGTGCGTCGACACCTGGCTTGAAATAATAAAAATGCATATATATCATCATAGTTTGGTCTCATTAAGCATCCACAAAAATCGGAGTAAAAAAAACCATTCATAGCTATTAAAAAACTTAGATCAAAAAAGCTGCTTATTGGGCTGTTGGCACTTTGCCAAGACTGTGTGGGCGTGTCAGGTCTCGTTTTGATTGACTTCTCCCTGGCTCCGCCCATGTCAAATGAGCTCTCATTTCCACTACAGCCGGTGGACGACGCGCCCCATCGGTACCTAGCGAGGCTTACCGATGGGAAGGCTCACGGTGTTTGCCTCGGGAAAAGTTAAGAGATTTGAGAAGAAGCATGTCTGTCACTCGCTCCCGATGGCGAGACCTTGACCGGCTGCCGTGCCCCGACGGTGCCCAGCGAGCTCCTGGCTACACGCACCCTGAGTAAATGACAATATTTCAGACATGGATTGAAACTAATGTCTAATAACTATTTAGGTGCTTACTAGTATTTGAGTGTCCATATACTTTTAAAAAGTAATGAAAAAAGAAGTCAACAAAGTGCCAAGGTGGAACGCTATCGTCATTGTCCTTTTAAAGTGTCTCTTGTGTGACGGTCGGGGGTGAACGTCTCCATGAAGCCTACCTGAATGACGTCACACACGAATGAGACAAATCTAACAGCAGCTCTGTGTTCTCTCGCCGGGCGCAGTGGCGTGCGCCTGTAATCCAAGCTACTGGGAGGCTGAGGCCGGCGGATCGTTCGAGCTCAGGAGTTCTGAGCTGCAGCGGGCTATGTCGATCGGGTGTCCG
>OMKN01077577.1:0-13219 GCA_900302345.1 Melanonus zugmayeri
TTCTCTCAGGAGAAAAGTAGTTCGCGAACTCATTCTTCTTCTTCCTCTTTTAAATACTGTGAGGTTTAACGTAAGTGCCTTTCATTGCCTTATGTGCGCCTGGAAAGATGTTGTGCCTTCATATAGGATCAATACAAATCACTGAGACTATCACACACACACACACACACTATCACACACACATCCCTCACTCCTACCAGCCCCCGTTCAACATACCGTCTGTCTATTTTCTGAAGATCTCAAAAGTCGGACACTAGAACGCAATAAATAATCAAACCCGCCAATTTTTTGGCACATGTAGGCCTACAAACTGGAAGTAGAAGAGAGGAGGGCCTGGTCTTCCAGAAGCTTTACTGTATCAGGAGAACAGAAGTGTTCTACCTCCAGAACCGCCTCGCTTGGGGAATAAACGCAGGAAATGTTGGAACCGGGTTCTCTTTATTTGGACTCAAAAAGCAAAGGTTTTGCTTTTGGGGTGTTTTCAGGTTATTGTTTAGAGCGGGTGGGGGGGGGTGAATTGAACAAGTTCAGCAAAGGCTTTTTAGTAAAGATTAAAAAAGGTTCGCCCGGAGGTTCACCGCCAGCCAAACGCACGTCGCTAGAACCGCCGCCAAAGCTTAGCATCTGACGTTGGGATCTTCTAAATCCACCCAAAGACGGAGCATCTGCAGGCTTTCGGTTTAGGAATGAAAATAGTTTGCTTTCTCTTCGAGGCTCTCCTGTAAATCTGTCCTGTATATGTTTTTCTTTTTTCCAAGCATAGCCATTTTGTGATTTTGCGCTTTGTTCTGCTCTGTATTCACATCCATCGTAGCTCGTATTTTTTCACAAAGGGAAGTAATATTATTATTTTTTATTTTATTCGTCAAACATACTTGACCGTCCGTCAGGTTTCCATTCACATGACTACTGATAACCTGAACTTTGTAGAAACACAATGTTGCTCTTTGGTCCAACTTTACTTTCACTGTTGTTGTTGTTGTTGTTGTTGTTGTTTACGTGTTCTCCATCTCATCTCCGTTACATCAGATATACCGGATGTTCATTGATTCACATATTTTTAAGCAAATCATTTGTTGTTCATCGTTTTCCTGGCTCTGAATCACAATAGTAGATGGAGAAAATAAATGTATATCTTCAGCGTTTGATTCAATGGATTTGGTTTGTTTGTTTTATTGCTTCATAAAAAAGGGACAGGCAATAATTATAATGATTTGAAAAAGGCTCTTTTTTGTAACAAATCTTCATTGGTTATTTGCTTTATATGCTATATTCTGTAAAAAATCCGAAAAATGCTTTCTTTCTTTACAGTAAAAGTCTTGACATGTTTTGTGAATATGTTTTTGGAAGCTATAAAGGAGTCATATCATGGTTACTGAGTTCACTGTGGTCGGCTTTTATTCTCTCCTGTGTTTGAATCAATGATCTAACAACTAAACCAGCTGGGAACACAGACACAGAGCAGACAGACAGACAGAGAGAGAGAGACACACACATATATATATATAGTGGTGGCCAAAATTATTAGAACACCTGACAGATCTGAAAACATTGATCTTTTCTTGCATCCAAAACATGATTTAATTTCATAATGTTCATGAAAGATGCAGATGGTTGCTCTGAGCACAACCAATATCAGATGAAGTGAGTCCTACTGTTTTTATCCACTTTTAACTTTAATATTTGGTATGTCCACCTTCTGCAGCAATTACAGCAGCACATCTCTCTGGCATAGTGTCAATATATTTCCTGAGAACACTAATATTATCCCATGCCTTCTGCAACTCAAGCCAAAGGCTTTCTTTTGAATGTACAATAGATCTGCCAGTCCATCATTTTCAATGTTCCAGCAGATTCCTTCTGTCGCAGGTAGTTAGAATAATGTTTAGGGTCATTGTCCTCTTGGAAAATAAATCCAGGCCCAATAAGACGACTCCCAGATGGAATGTTGTGGTATACTTTCTTATCCATGATGCCATCAATTTTCACTAAGTCACCTGTTCCTGAGGCTGAAATGGCACCCACACCATAATACTACCCCCTCTGTGTTTAACTGTTGGCAAGAGACACTCATTTTTATATCTCTCCCCCTTCCTCCGTCCAACATACACTCTTCGCTTGTTGCCAAACTGTTGGCAAACTTGGACTCATCAGTCCACAACACTTCATACCAATCTTCCTTTGTCCATTTCTTGTGTTCTTTTGCAAATTTCAGGCGTTTCACTATATTTTTCTCTCTCAGTAATGGTTTCTTTGCTGCTATTCTGCCAACAAGTCCTTGTTCTCCCAGTTTCCGACACACAGTTCTTGAAGACACTGTTGCACCATTAGTCATTGTGGTGTTGATCTCGTCACACAGTTCCCGTGAGGTCTTTCTTCGGTCCTTAAGACTTCACTTAATAAGCAGAATAGGCCAAAAGAATCACACAGCTGTGTCATAAGACTCTTGCATCACCATCAATTTAACCATGATCACACCTGACAATGATACACAAGTCATTTGGCTTCTTCTGTGAAGGAACATGATTGTGTGACATTGACAGTGAAATAGGCCTAGCTTGTTTTTTGTAAGGAATATAAAATACATAAATCGCCTTATGAGCATAATGATGACTTTGTATATATTTCATTCGTTTTATGGGTATTTTAATGGCCAGGCTGAAACAACTGAAACCTCTTAAATATGCCAAGTGTTCTAATAATTTTGGCCACCACTTCTGTGTATGTCTGTGTATGGCTAATGGGTCAGACACCCAGGACAGATAAAAAACACATGTTAAAAAGTGAGATCATTAACATGTCTCTATTGTTCTTCAATACAGTATTTCCCCTTTTGAGTCTTCAAACTCATTCACTTATTCAATTATTTAACCTTATATCAGTTTGAGTTACTTACACCCTAGAATAGAGTGACATATTTAGTTCAATGTATAAAAAAACACATAATTCTGTCCTATTTTTCTTTTTAATTTTATTGGACAAATAAACTGGATTAGAGAATGCTGTGTGTGTGTGTGTTGGTTCTTATTGTATCATGAGCACATTTCTATTACGTTACTATTTAGTCGTTTAGTAACTAAAGTCTGTAGCACAAAGTGAACAAACGCATTGAAAATAGGCCTACATTCATGTTAAAGATTCCAGTAGGAGGAGGAGGAGGAGGAGGAGATGCAAGGGAACGTAATAGACTACTTTGGGCTGGAAGTAGGCTACAAAGCCCTATAGCCGAGTCCCAGGGTATGATTTATGGGATCGCAGAAATCTTAGTATAGTAGGGATGTATAGTAGTACATCCCTATAGTGGGGATGTAGTGGTGCATTTTAAAAAGCTGCTTGTGATTAGTGAAGTTTTTTAAAACATTTTAAAATGTTGGTTCATTGAGGCCATCCGGCCCACAGTTTGAAAAACACTGCAACACGCATTACAAGACTAAAGGTCTGTTCATATTCATATAAGAGTTAGACATATGATTGTAATGATTGTAATACTATGACGTTTACCGACAAACATTTACAAAGGAAAATCCTCTAAATGAAATACTTGGACTGAGAACCACCTGTCAGCAGCCATCTTGGATCTGTTCTGGCCAGCTGGCGGTTTATGGGCTGACCAGACCCGCTCTGTCTCAGTTTGGGCTCATTTGTCATCGTCCCATAGAGCAACAATGGATAAACACTGGAGATGATCCAGGACCACCTCCCCCCCCACCTCCTGCTTCTCTTCCTTAAAGGGAGGCGGGTGAAGAGGCAAACAAAATACCTTCTTCTATCAGAATGAGAAATGACCAGATGAATATACACAAAAACATATTGTGACTTTAAGTCGCCCCCTTCCCCAGACATACAGAATCCACTAGGAAGCTACAATTCAGTCACAACATAAGCACAGCATACAATGTGGGATGTTGTTACGTCTGTTATCAAGCGTCTGCCTGTGAACATTTAGCCATGTGAGAAACATGAGCTTTTCGTGGAACGTTGACATGGCGGGACTTTCGCAGAACGGTAGTAAAGTGCGAAGTGACAGATTTCCAAGAGGTTATCAAAGCAAGATCTATCAGGGAGGGAGAATAGCACAGCCTATGCCTTGATCCTGCATCGGGAACTGGTTAGCGATATCGGGAGTAAATGGAGTACAGGACGCTGCAGCAGCGTGATTCACGGTTTGAATGTCACTCACACAATAAAAAGACAAAGATTTGACATCAGCTGTCAAATTAAAGGTGTCTCTCCTGTTTCCGTCTTCACTACAAGTGCACTGATAAAGACATGGACAGACACTGCCTAGTTTCTAAATATTATAGCTCTTCTAACTAATAATGGCTAATAGTGAATCTGGACAGTAGACACATGTCATGGAAGGAGGTGGACGTTTGGCACCAGGTGATGCATGGATGCAGATATACAGCCTGGGCCTAACTAACTGTATGTTCTGGATAGCAATCTGGCGCTGAATCAACAGTAACGTCTGATCGCTATCTGGATGCTGGGATAATGGGATAAGGCTCGGATGAAGATACTCCCAACTCTGGACAATTTTTCTACGGATGAGCGGGAACTTGGACCGGAGTCCAGGGCATGGTACCCTCTGTGAACCTTGCTCACATGAAATAGGTTCCTCCGCTGTTCTCCGGCTGCCGATGTGCCAGAATCAAATCTGTAGAAACATAGTAGACCTTCCCCTACTTGGGGGGAGAGAGGCAGCGGAGGTTATTTTGGTCAGGTGTTTTCGCCAAGAGACTGACAGGAGAATCCACCTAATCCTCTTCTAAGTAACTAAGAAAGTCTTCTAAGAAACATCACACACGCATACACACATACAATGATGCGGTGGTGGTGATGTAATGGAAAATTACAATATACGTACTCAGTTGAACTCCTGTGCTACTTTATCGCCATAACTGGGACCACGCAACTGGGACCACAGGGATCCCGATCCCAGCCGGTCCTTCAAGGCCGGGGTCGGCTTGCCTTCCTGCTCTTTCACCTGCATCTCAAAAAACCCGATATAGTGAAGCCCCCCAGAGTATCTCAGGGAGAACGATTGAGAATGATTGGACATGCATGCCCTGTGAATGCTCTTGTTCTCCTCTTCTGCAGAATAAATCTTTTTATACTTACATTTAAGGATTAGGTTTCAGAGTGGTGTTTTCCGGAGTGGTCGCATTCATCTCACTAATTAGTGCGTAGTGGACGTTTAAACTCCACGACCGCCGTCCATGGAGAGCCGCCAGGCCGCAGTCCAAGCCTGGATGGGTCAGAAAGTGCAATCCCAGCAAATAAGGTGAGAACACTCTGAAAGCCTATTCTGTAAAGCCTATACAATTTTAAGTCAAGTCGAGAACTTGGATATAAGTCGAGGACTTATAGCAAAAACACATTCAATCTGGGGGACACTGCAGGTCGAAGACCTGGTGAAGTAGATATAAGTAAGTCAAGGACTTACTATAAAAAGATATAATAATAACAAACGTTTTTATATTACTATAGCTGCTATTTGTGTATTTTATATTACATTTTATTTAATTGTATACTGTATATTGTATATTGTGTATCTATTTTTATTTTAGTTTATATTTCATTCATATTTAGTAACTGCATTGTACAGGAGCACAAAAATAACTTCAGTCACTTTTATACCTGGTATAAACGTGATGTGACCATAAAACTCTGAATCTGAATCTACTATGTTTTACTAATAGTAATAATAACCACCACTACAACCACCATTTTGGGAGAATTGGTAGCTTTATGGAAGTTTTAGTATAGAACAGTGAGATAGCTTAAGGGAAAAGCTGAGTGATGAGGAAGAGCAAAAGAAGATTCTGTTAGAAGAACTGAAAAATAAGAAGAGGGAAATGAAAAAAAGTAGAGAGAAGAAAAAAGAAAGCAGTGTAGTGAAAAATAGACGGCAGGGTTATCAGTGCCGTTCCTACGCGGCCAATTTGTCAATTACCTTCTGCCCTACCCAGCCCCTCTACCGGGGCCTGATCCAAGCACAGAGAAGGAACAGACAGACGATCACTTCCCAAGAACAACCGAGAAAAAGCAACGGCCCTGAAGCTACAGGTCGCCCGCCTCCAACACCGTTCTAGACGAGGAGGAAGAAGGACAGGACGAGGAAGAGGACATGGGAGAGGGCGTGGGGCACCCCAACCAATGGCAGGGCCCGGGAAAAGGCAACCAAAGGGGAAGAGGGCGCGGCGACGGCGGTGGACATCAGGACCGGGATTGGCGTATAAAACCCTAGGGAAGGATTCTCAGTACGCTCCCAATCCGACGCTAGATATTCCTCATATTCGGTGAGTCAGTTCCATTTCTTGTGGATTGTGTGTGTCTGTGTGTGTCTGTGTGTGTCTGTGTGTGTCTGTGTGTGTCTGTGTGTTTTGTGTATCTCGACACAAGTGCGCTAGATGCTGGTTGGGTTGTGAGCACCCATATTAGAAAAATTGTGTGCTGGACGAAACCATTATAGCCAGAGACTGGACTGACACTAGCTGCTGATGGAACGCGGCTGTAACCGTGGTTACAGCGTGCCACCAGGGCTGGTCAACCTGCCGGCATTCTGATGGACATCTCTGTCTCGTCAGGGTGTTTGGGTGAAGCTTTAAGAGCAGGAACATGAAGTCTCCTGCGGAGCGGAGAACAAAGCCAAAAACTCAACCCAAGATAACATACGTTCAGTGAGAGAAGGAGTGTGTGTGTGTGTGTGTCTGTTTCTCCAAACTAAAGCAAGCAAGAATTACCCTATATTTACTGTACATTATAGCTTTCGGCGGCTAGCTGCGGGTGAAACTGCGGGTGAAACTGCTTGACCTGGGGGCCTCTTGCAGACTTGCAGACATATCATGAAATCCTTTCCATGTTATGGAAAGAATTTCCATAACATGGAAATCTCCCTCTTGGCCCGAGTCCGTCCAGACCGGCCTCTGCATTGTTCTCCGTGTGACTTGGCAATAGTGGCGGGAATACTTTAACGTCTGATCTTCCCTCAAAGTGGAGAATCTCCCGCGGGAGATTCCACCCCATGGTGGGTGATGGACAGACAACTCCTCCTGACCCTCTGTCTCCACCGCATGAACAGAACATTGTGTGTGACGCACGAAGGCGCCAAGGCGGCCTCCCCCTGTGGGCATCTACGGTTTGATCCCCGATGCCAGGCCCACGAAACCATTACTGTATATGGACATATAAACATCTATAATCAGGTTATATACTGAAATACATTTACAACGTCGATGTTTTGCCTCTCTGACAGTCTGGCTTAAGTGGCAGCTTGACCTCGGACCCTAGATTCCATCTCAAACATCCTCCGGCATGGAAAGGACCCAGCGGAGAGGACGTTCTCCTCTTTCATACCCCTCCTCTTCTTCACTTCCTCCCCCTCCTCATCTCCTTTCCCTCATCTCCTCTACTCCCTACCTCTCCTCTCCCGTCCTCTGTACCCCTCACCTCACCTCTCCTCTGCTCCATCCCTCTCCCTTCCTTACCCCCTTGCATCTTCCTTCCCTCCTCCCTCCTCCCCTCCGTCCTCACCTTCTCCTCACCCATCTGCATTCATAGGTTTGCTTTGAGGTTGACCAAGCATGAAACCCCAGAACCCATAAAATGTGATCGGAAGGAGGTAGGAGGAGGGGTGGCAGTGGAGTGAACTAGATTTACGACGTTCACTCCAGATAGTCAAGCGAGTGCGTGTGTGTGTGTGTATGTGTGTGTGTGTGTGTGTGTGTGTGTGTGTTTTTAGAATCAACAGGGGTACCAGGAAGTTCTGGTAGTTTTACACTAAAAACAAGCCACATGCCAAACATCCTATGCAGTCGTCTCATACTATATACAGTATATATACTATATACTATATGTTCTGTGCTCCAGTGAAAGGTCTGGCGTCAGGCAGTACACTGTGGCATGGCCCAGGGGTCTCACACACCCACACACACACCTAAACACTTCCTGATGTACTGACCTAACCTCATATAGTATCTGGAGACAGGGGGAGGGGGAGAAACTGTTTACAGTTTGAGATCGCATAGATATATTTCTTAAAGACTTATTTAGTGCGAGTGTGTGTGTGTGTGTGTGTGTGTGTGTGCTTGTGCATCCATCCACCTATCTGTGAATATTTATGTCTATTTTGTTATGTGTGTGTGATTATAGACAAAATGTAAGTGCACTTAGGGTTATATGTGGTTCTGGTTCTTCAAGCCTGGCACTGTTTAGTTTGCTTCTTTGATTATTATAGGAGTTGCAAAGGAAGAGCATTTGTCTGTAGTATAGTGGCTAGTGTCCAACTCCCCGCACTAAGGTACCAAGTTCGAGTTCCCAATGTATTATAAGTCTGTTTTTTTTCCATACAAGTAATCACTTTGCCTTAAATACGTGTTATCTATACAGAATACAGTGTTTCCCACAGAATTAGGTTTTATTTATGGGGGGGTTAACTTAGAGTTAACTTGAATGCATCAGTTCTGGACAGATTTGCGCAGAGTAGGGATGCAAGAAATACCAAAAGATTATAATCGAATACACGGTCCAAAAGGCGCTCTTTTTTAATCTGTATTTGATGCGGTCCATGTGCGTTACACCCACACCGGAGCTCGGCTGGTCACTGGGTTTTCTGTTGTAGATCCAGCAGGATACACTTCTAAGCAGAGATTTTAATATCCATTGAGTAAATGTTGAAACGGGACAGATCAGGGGCAGGTACTTTCTAATTCACCGATTGTGTCGAAATTTTGACCTCTCTATAGAGAGGAGCGCTGTAAACCCTGACCCTAAAATCAAACCTAACATGGAGTCTGATGTTGAATGGGAGGGGGTTTGCTTACACAGGTATCAAACGGGTATCAAATATCTAAATATTGAAGCAAGCAACCTAGAAACCGGCTGGGGTTTTCACACGGGTAGGTGTGAAAATGACCCTAGAAGTGTTAGTAAGTGAAATTCCCCTTTAAATCTACTTTGAGCTTCTAAATTCAATCGTCTTAGTGTCAGTGAATCTTTGTTCTTCCAGATTCCCTACTAAATCAAAAGTTAGGCAGTTACGCTCGCATTGTTCCCTGAAACCAAAGCTACGGCCTTGAAAGATATGAAGCAAAAGACATGAAATATAATCCTAAACAAACCACAACAGTGCCTAGTGTGCTTGACTCCCGAGTTTGTCATTAAGTGTACTTAATAAAGTACCCTTAATTTTACAGTACACTTCATAATCCAGCCAGACTCGTGTAGACATTGGGCATCAAACCTTTCTAAGCAATTATAGGCTACTACTACTTTCTGTCCTATTATGTTGCATAGTGTCTTAATGTGTGTTAGTGCGTTGCTCATGACTGGGTACCTGTCCTCACCGCCTGACAGACGCCAGCCTACCTACCAGCCAGCACCTCATCATCATGGATATCATCATCATTCCTTGAGCATCACACCATCATTCTTTCTGCCCTGTATTGCATAGTGTCTTAATGTGTTGTCTTAGTGTGTTTTAGTGCATTGCTGCAACCATGACTGGATGCCTGGCCTAACCCTATCAATCGCTACCGGCCTGCCCACCAGCCAGCACCAACACTAAATCATTCATTTCTTATATTGTTTTTAAAATTGATCGTTTGTATTACTATGTATGTCAATGATGGCTCCCATTGCACTCCTAACCATCCCTGGAAGGAGGGATCCCCCACTCTGTGTTCCTTCTCAAGGTTTCTTCCTAAAATTGCCGATAACAAAGGGAGTCGCCCTTTGGGGGGCTAGGGTTAGGGGGGTCACGACGCCCGCCACGTCAGCTGAAAACTCCCGCCTGACCTGACTGTCTCTACATTACCTTGACTGTGTTGAGACAAGCTTATGAGTTGACAGCTCTCTCTCTCTCTCTCTCTCTCTCTCTCTCAATCAACAAACAAATCCAGACAGATGAGGGTATTTCCTTAAATAGAAAATTAAAATGTGAGCATTGTGAATGAATGGTTGGTTCACGCAATCACCAGCAAAACACACGCATGATGGATGTGTGTGATAATCAAGCCGACGCTAATCGCCCTCCGCGCCGTGATGTCACTCATCCCTCTTCAGCCAGACTACAGTTGGAAGCCGTCAAAGAAGACAAACATTAACTTCTCTAATTATACGGCCCAGCCAGAATGAAATCCTGGCGAGAGAGAGAGAGAGAAACATCCGTATATCGTGTGTGTGTGTGTATCTACATGTGTGTGTGTGTGTGTGTGTGTGTGTGTGTGTGTGTCGACAGCAGGCTTGTAGGTGTGGTATCTTAATGGATGTCCCCCACAGCACAGACGGAGGGCCGGGCCTCAGGCTCATCTGCTCAACACCTCCCTGACACCATGGGCCCGTGGGCCTCAGAGAGAGAGAGACATGGAGACACAGAGAGAGAGACACAGAGAGAGACATGGAGGAGACAGAGAGAGAGAGACATGGAGGAGACATGGAGGAGACAGAGAGAGAGAGACAGAGGAGACATGGAGGAGACAGAGAGAGAGAGAGACATGGAGACACAGAGAGAGAGACATGGAGGAGACACAGAGAGACATGGAGGAGACATGGAGGAGACAGAGAGAGAGAGACATGGAGGAGACATGGAGGAGACAGAGAGAGAGAGACATGGAGGAGACATGGAGGAGACAGAGAGAGAGAGACATGGAGGAGAGATGGAGGAGACAAGAGAGTCATGGAGAAGACAAAGAGATAGAGAGAGAGACATGACAAGACATGAACTCCTCACCCCACTAGAGGAGGCAAAGAGATGAGGTGTATGCGTGAGACCGAGAGAGGGAGAGAGATAGAAAGATGGAGAGCACATTAACATATGTGTATGTTATCATGTGTGCGTGTGTGTGTCGGCAGCAGGCTTGTAGATGTCGTATCTTAATGGATGTCCCCCACAGCACAGACCTCAGGCTCATCTGCTCAACACCTCCCTGACACCATGGGGCCGTGGGCCTCAGAGAGAGAGAGACATGGAGACACAGAGAGAGAGACACAGAGAGAGACATGGATCAGACAGAAGAGACAGAGAGAGAGACATGGAGGAGACAGAGAGAGAGAGAGACATGGAGACAGAGAGAGAGACATGGAGGAGACAGAGAGTCATGGAGAAGACAAAGAGATAGAGAGAGAGACATCAAGACATGAACTTCTCACCTCACTAGAGGAGGCAAAGATGATGAGTTGTATGCATGAGACCGAGAGAGGGAGCGAGATAGAAAGATGGAGAGCACATTAACAGGTTTATTGTCATCATAAATGTGCCAGCTGCTTCTACCTGTGGCTGATGGAAGAGGAATGCGTGTCCCTGACATGCGTCCATCCTCACCCTCACCTGCGCCCCGGAGTGGGTTAATGAGCGGCAGGCCACACATCAATGGCTTAGCTCACCCTCACCCGCGCCCCGGGTCGGCGGGGCGTTAGTAAGCGGCAAGTCACACATCAATGGCTTCCCTCGCCCGTCGCCACGCAGACATCTGCACACCATCTCACAAAGCCCTCTGGTAAAGGTTAGCCGGCCCACACTTGCTTCATGGGGTGTCGAGTTTGCGCGTGTATATGTTCAGTAGTCACGCACACGCGGCTAGAACGCACCTAACGGCCGCCGCGCATCTCTAAAGGTTAATGTGTGTTTGGGTTTCAGATAAAGGCCCTGGAGAGGTTTGTTTTACTCAGTGTGTTGTTTGCTTGTGATTCATGGGGTGAGGCTGTATCCCGCTGGTCGCTGCCAGACAGACTGTCTCTGTTCTAGGAAAGTGCATTCCTACCACTCCCATACCTATAGCATCCCTCCTCCTACCGGAGCCCTGATGGGGTTTGACAGCAGAATGTCTTATAAGGTATCAGCATCAACGGCAACCTTTGGAGCACAAACTTAAAATTCAGAGCCTGTTGTTGAACCGGTTTTCGGTCACTTTGAACCAGACACACTATGTTTAAATGTAAATCGCTCTGAGCCCTCTGGAAACCAAGCTCAATTCTGACAGTTGAGTCTATATCATTATTTAAAAATAATTAACTGATTGACAGTTCAAAAATTATAATATATAATCTAGAAATGAAGAGCGCAATTTATGTCTGAAAATATGGAAAGGAAAGGCAAATATGATGGGAAAATCAATATCCGTTTGCACTAATCTGATTTATGCATTACTTCATATTCTTTAAACACATTACATGACATTAAATAGAGGGAGAGAGAGCAGGAGGAATAGAGGAGAGGGGAGTTAGGAGGAGATCACATCATGATGTGTCAACCCCAACAAACCACTGTCGACATTTATTAGCATGTTAATAGCGTGCCACTTTAAAACGGAGCCGGGATCCTGATCTCATTAAACCGGTTCCTCCTTCCGCCCTCGGGCCCCCGGCCTCCGTTTCTCCTCGCCGGGCCTCTCCAGACACCCTGGGGAGCCCGGGGCCTCAACCTGGGCCCGAGCCTGGCCGAAAACACCTGGCCGAAGACACCTGTATATCGACAGGCTGACACTATCCCTATCCTCTTAACCTTTGTACACGTTCACACTCTCTTTAAACGTATGCAGCACTTTGAGTTTCTCTCAGCTCCAACTGTGTCAAAGTTCCAACTTTGATTGTTTTCAGACACACTTGTCAGTCGCTGAAAAAAATAAAAAGCATCTGCTAAACGACTAAATGGAAAAGTCGTATATATGTCATGGCAAAAAAATCCCTAAAGCAAGTTATTACTAATCAATTCCCTTTCTTCTTGTCCATCTGTCTGCTTGGACTTAATCCAGTTTCAAAGCTGTTTATTATTCCACTACAACGGCGGACACCGCCAGAGACATAAGTCTCTCACAGGAGAGTTTAGTCAGTGGTTTCACTCCCAGACGAAAATGTTCAATGACTTCAAGTATAAAGAAACTGATTTCATACAAGAATGTCATTGCTGGTAATGATTGATTGGTGATTGATTGATTGATCACCAAGAGACACATATTTCTAATTTTACTAAATGACTAAATACTTAGTATCTGTATTCATGATGTTTTCATTTTTTGGGACGATAAAGTTTCTCTGAAGGTGAACAAACTTCATGGCCTCCTTTTCCCAGTTCAGTCCTGATCATTAACCAGAGTTGTGTCTCCGCAGGCGTTTGGGAGGTGTTCAAAGTTTTTCGATTTTTTTAAAGAAAAGGGCCGGCCGTTAAATGCAGTTTGGGGCGGCGCCAGAGGGGTGTTCATCATTTTTAAATGATTGACAA
>OMKN01077583.1:0-11251 GCA_900302345.1 Melanonus zugmayeri
AATAAGTTATAGTTCTGTGCAGCAAAGAGGTTCATATAAATAAGGAAGTAATAGAAAAACATTATAATAACTCATTTCATTCCGACCAACATAGGGAACAGGTAGTCTCTAAATGATTAAATTATGATTTAATGAAAAGGGGTGGGATTAAATAAGTGTAAACTTCTTCTCACTCCTTTTCAAATATGTAAAGACAAAAATAATATGTATGTATATATATGTTTACTATGTATTACTATTTCCATTTTGTTCTCAGTAATTGAAAAGGACTGTTACAGCCATAGGCCTAAATCTTGTGCTTGTTTTTGCATATTTGAAATAAACATCTCAATCAATCAATCAATCAATCAATCAATCAATTGTGAAGTAGTAGCATATATATTTCATATTTCATTTAAAATATAAAATATTGTAATGCAAGCAGCAAGGTGCAGCCCTGTATGTATTGAACACCCCCCCCCCCCCTCCACCCCCTGCACAATGTCAATCCAAAAGGTCATGACCCCGGTTTCCCGGACAACGTGATGTTCCTGTTCTTCCATTGGCTAATTATTTCATATTCAAAATACTATGTTAATTTCCAGTTGTGCCAGTGAAGAGTTCCAATTTTACAACGCTGTTAAGATGTGTGCCTGTGGAAGGTTTCAATCTTTTCCCTCGTTCGCTTTTTAAAAATAGACACACACACGCCATTAAGTTATAGTAGGCAATATAACAAGCTATTGCGTCATCGCTTGGCGTATCGGGCGGCTGCTAAGAAGCAGGTACAACACTAGAGGACTTGTGTTGGGATACTCGAGGTGTGCAGACAGATCACGTCTCCAGAAATAGGCACCTGACACTCATTATGTGAATATGCGCCACTCAAACACACACACACACACACACGGTGACAACTGACAGACTTGGGATGCTCAACGCGGCGTGTACGTTAATGAATTAATTCATATTACTTTGTGTGAATCGTGAGCCTACATTATGCATATCGCCGGTAAAATGCAACATGGGACCACAGACAACTGTCAGAGAGCGACCTAGAGAGAGCTGCTTATGTAAACGCTGCTTTTAAACACTTCACTGTCGCTCCGGAGCGTCCTTCTTTCATGTATGTGTGAGGGTCTCACAAGGCTTCGGTTGTAACACATACACATACACACACACACATACACAAACGCATAAACATGTGCACACACATTTTCCAACTCTAATGTCACATACATGCTCTTTGTTGACATGAAATTACATTGGCTGTGGAGGGGGAAGGGTGACCTTACCATATGGATACTACTGTATATGTTTATGCAGAAGTTTTGATTCTGCTTTAATGAAATCGTTTTTTTGTGTCATAGATGTGACGTCAGGACTTCCAGTTCCGCCACCAGACCAACGGACAGCAACCCGGGACTTGACGAGAAGAGGAAAAATAAAATGGCACATTGAAACACAGCAGAAGATGTGTCTGTTGAATAGAATGACTGTATTAGGCCATCATAGTCTATTAGACCATTTGAACTGTATTAGGAAATCGTAGCCTATTAGACCATCTGAACTTAAAGGCCATAAATGGTTTTTGCTATGAAACAACATGAAAAATATGTCAATCCCACCGATAGCCTACTTTATAAGTGATGCAATCTGACAAAAGCCATAGCTATTTTCATCATTTACATTCAGACTCAACTCATCAGTAACGTCCAATGGAAACGTTTGGGGTACACTTTCTGTGCTCAATAGTGTTAATTAAGGGGAGAAAGCTATTCTTAATGAAGGGGTCGCGGTCATTTGTTCGTGTTTTTGAGGCGCCTCCTCGGTCGCCAAGAGAAAGAGCGACAGCGCCCTCTGCTGGATTGGATATTTAGTAGCAAACACACTACTAGGCACCAGTTCAGTGATTAACAGAATATTTTCTATCTAGTCTACATTTATTAGAAGAAATATCTCTTTAGTTGTGCAGTTCTATTTAATTTTGGGGTTATGTGCATCAAAGTTATATGGTTAAAACTTAGATTGAAACCATTTTGGAACTGGTCCAATCACAACAATCTGACCAATAGAATGACATCATAACCTGCCCTTGGTGAGGCTGCATTAAGTAATCAAGCCCACAGGTTAAACCAGCCCCCCCACACACACACACGCACACGCACGTCAGCTAGCTACCACCTGCTCTGGCAAACAATCCATTGTTCAACCTTTATAATAAACAAAATATACCCATGGCCTGTCCTCTTTTAGTGGCAAGTAGCTGGGACATTGCTACAGTATCTGATTTACTGAATTAAAAAAACTAATTCATTTGAATGTTGTGGTCACCATCTTATAATAACAGCAGTAAAAAAGTAGGGCCTATCATACTGTTATGCTAAACGTCATAGTAAAAGATGGCATAAATACAGTATAAGGCCTACTTACCAAAAATGTAGGGGTGTCGTGGATGAAAAAATTATGTATAGCGGTGCCCTGAGCCTTACAAGTTTGAGAACCACTGCCCTAGGGTGCCACGGCACCCACTTTGAGAAGCCCTGTTGTGTTTTTGATTGAATGGCCAACACAATAAAAACACAGGAAACGGAATGCCATTGATCAACTTCTGTAGTGAATGAACTGCAGGTCACGTGATGTACAGGGGGGTCGTTAAAGTGCTTAGATAGGTAGATAATACAATGCCTGTAATATGCAGAGTCAAATACACTACTGGGCAGTTCCCAGAAAGTGGGAAAATATCTGTGCCTCACCAGTGTAACCATGTTATTTGCCTTACGTTTGAATCAGAAATAGGCCTACATGCCATGCAAATAGGGGAAGAGGGAAACTTGTTAATTTTGTTTGTTCCTCCTTCCTGACAGATGAACTAACTGAAATAATTGCATGGAAACATTTTATAACCTTATATTACGCGTGAGGGAAACGGGTTCAAGAATGTCAAAGTGTTCCTCCTTCCTGACAGGTGAACTAATCGAAACAATTGCGTGGAAATGTTCTATAGCAGTGGTTCTCAAACCCCTACATTTTTGGCAAGTAGGCCTTATATTTATGCCATCTTTTACTACTTTGACGTTTAGCATAACAGTATGATAGGCCCTACTATACCAATTTTTATCATAATTATTATTACTGTTATAAGATGATGATGGTGACCACAACATTCAAATGAATTTGTTTTTTAATTCAGTAAATCAGATTGTTTACTGTAATGCAAGAAATTCCATATTTCCAACATATTTCATCAAATGTAAACATATTTCATGGGCATTTTATTTGATTTTTTTATTATTTTATTCCACGGCACCCCTGGACTGGCGTCACAGCACCCTAGGCATATTATAAGTAGGCTACTACAGTGCCAGTGCAATTATTATAATACCAATATTGATTTTATCATTATTATTATTTTAACCCTGAAAAATAAGGAGTGCATTAGTTCTAATGGTAGGACCATAACGCTGGTGAAATAACACACAGGAAGGTTTTATGCCATAAGTCACAGCAGGAAAAACTACAGGAAGACAATAGACAGACAACAGACAACACATCACCAGGACTGAGCTGCCAGCCATCCAGGACCTCTACAGTCAGCGCTGCAGGAGACACTAACACTTGCACACACGCACACACACACACACACACACACACACACTATACACACATATATGGTATACACATACCATAATGTTATGTGTATGATACTGTCTACTGTTTATTGTAATTTATTCCCTTATGCCCTTATTTTATGTATATGTAAAGTTGAGTTGGCCCTGAGACCAAGAATGTCATTGCTGGTAATGATGTCACGTTGTTAACGAGCAATATGACGATAAAACACTTGAAACTAGATTACAGCCAGCACACCTTCAATGCAAACTAGTTGGGTTAGGTTTCGGTCAATGATTGTTGGCAATGTCAACATACACACATCTGAAAGCCAGAGGGACTGTTTGTGTTATGTTTAATTTGCCTTTCTACGTAATGATTTCATTTTCAAATATGCGATACAGAACAGGAAGAGTTTTGCAACATACATATATGCAACATATGTGTGTATGCTACTGTGATATTTTGCAACCACATCAATATTGTTTAACATTTTGTTTCTGATGCAAAAGTAATGCAAAGTATATTTCTAAATTTAAAAAATGACAGTAAAAATCGCTTATGTATATAAAATCAATGTTTAACATTATTGTTTCAACTTTGCACTCTAAAATAAAAATAACTCCACATGCATTATGTAAGGCATAAAATGTGAAACATTTAAAAGGAATAAAAAAGAACTATATGGATGTAATCAAATACAAAAGTACATTTGGAATAAGTGATCTAAATATGAACTATTCAAGAAACTGATCAAATAAGTACTTGCAAGTACTGCAAATTGACATTTCAAAATTGTGTCACTCGAATTGTGTTACATAAAGGCATAAAATAGTAAAACATTTAAAAGATATAAAAACGTATAGTAAAATAAAAAACTACACTTTTGAATGAGCTTGATTTCATCTCAATGCGATTTACTTATGAAATAAGTACTTACAAACGTAGTATGCTTTAATTTTTAGATGACAGACCAAGTGGCAGAGTTGAAAAATGACATAAGATACATTTCTCTACCATTTTATACCAATTTACTGTTGGCATGTCCACCCTTAAACCCTGTTTTGTTATATTATCACCATCCTAATTACTTTATACATTATATTTATGTATTTTCCAAAGTTTCAGGAAAATACATAATACAAAGTAGAGCTTTTCTAAAGTAAAGCTGACAAACCCTAATCGGTATCCATGGGTTCATCTCTGAAAAATTCAAAGAATCCCTTTAGAGGCTCTCGTTCAAAGCATGTACTGAGGTTGCTTTCAATGTCACTTTCAATGATTTTCTTCACGCCAGCCTTCACCCCAGCCACCATGTCTTCGGGAATGCAAGTGATAATTTCCTGCAGCACAACCATTTTTCCACGTCTCACTAGCTGAATAATGATGTCTTCAGTAATGAATGACAGGGGGTGTGAATACTCCAACACATGATTGTTTCCTTCGTCACCGAAACCCCCACTGTGCATTGACACAACTTTGCAATGCTGATCAAAGACAGGTGAGCCAGATGCGCCCCAATAAAAACAGCTGTCATAGGTCTGTATGTGCTCATCTGTTGGCTTTGGAAAACATTTGCTGGTTACATATGGCAGAACACTTGTGCGTTTATCGCAAGGGATTGTGACGCATGGGTTTATCTTTTTCACACCCCCATCCGGGTGACCGATGATGCAAATCGGACTTTCAGTTACCAATCCAAAGTACTTAAGTAGAGGCTGTCGCAGGGCATTTATTGGTTGGGGATTTAGATCAGCACAGACCTCAAGCAAAGCCCAATCGTACTTGGGACCTGGTTTGTCAAGACAATAATCATGGGCAACAACCTCCTTCACAGCCATCGTTAAACCAGTCTGGTTTACTTGATCTGGTGGCTGCATTGTATGATCCTGATAAAATACAGTTATGTTTTCTGGTGGTACTAGTCTACGAGCCTGGTCATGGACTACGTGGGCATTTGTTAGGATGTATTTTCCAAATAGAAGAAAGCCACTCCCATTCATAGTCCCATTTATTCCATTTACTGTCACCTTGCAAACAGAATTACCAAGCTCTAGAAGCCACTTCAACCTGTTCACCTCCAAGCAAAGGTTACTGTTTTTTCCATACTCTTGAGAGAAAAGCTGTTGGATATCGTGACTAGTAGTAGTAGGTTTCTGGCGTTTTTCCATGCGTTCGACAAGCTCTTTAAACTGAAAACGAAGGAGATTCAACAGGTCCTCAGAGTTTGGTATAGGTAGACGGCTCATCTTTGGTGTTGGTAGATTGCTCACGTTTGGTGTTGGTAGATTGCTCACGTTTGGTGTTGGTAGATTGCTCACGTTTGGTGTTAGCGGTTTGCTCACATTTTGATCCTGTGGTTGAATTTTGGACCTTGCAGTCTTTTTTGATGTTGCCTTCTGTGGTTTATCATGCTTTGCATCAGAAAGGGATTTCTCTTTTGGGTTTGGTGAAAGCTTAACATCAAAACATTTACCATCATATTTGTCTACAGACATGGACATTTGAGTGATTCTGAAAGCCTCTGTGTCATACAGAACACAATCGTTTCCTAATACCCTGTCACTAAAACGTCCATCTTGTTCCAGAGCTTCGCTCACTGTTTGACCTTTGTATCCATACACAATAACCATTTTCACTGCGGTTTTCAAATGACGATTTTCCATAACGTTATATTGTATGGATTTGCCTCCAGTTGTGCTGATCTCAAATGTTACTATCCTGCCATGAGTTAGTTTGTTGTTGTTGCTGCTTTCTTTTGTTGCATTGCTTTCTTTTTTTTTTGTTGGATTGATGTACCTAATTATCACGTGGTCAATGCCTAGATCAGTCATTTTGCAGCATGGAAAATGTGAACTAATAGCTTTTTTTACAGGTGTTAAAATAACAAGTTCTTTCTTTTGGTTTGCATTCTTGTTAGCTATCTTGTTAAATTCAACATTTTCCAGAAGTGATTCGTAGATAGTCCCTGCTTGGTTGAGGAGCATGTCGTACCGATTTGTTTCATACTCCCAGAAAAAGGAAGGCGAATGCTGCTCTTCCGCCTATGGAAGAAACAGAACATGACAAACGTCTAAGTGCTGGTACATTTGAGAGGTACAAACGAGAAAACGAACACGTGCATGCATGCAGGGAGTTCTACAAACAAGAGATCTGTGAAATGTGATCTCATAAATCAAGATATTGTTTTGCAAAACAGTGCTAAGGAATATTGATTATGAAAAATATACTTTAGTATGCCTACAGTAAAAAGATAAATGTGTTTTTTTTAATGGTCTAGATTAGAATAGCCTACACATTAATGTCATGTGGTACCTCTTCCTCCTGTTTCACATAGGGTTGATCCTGTTCCAGTTTTACAGCCATTCTCTCCAGTAGTTTGCAGGTCCTCTGACATGAGAGACAGAGACAGAGAGATTTATTTGGATTCAACCCATTGGTTTGTCTTCAGAACATCGACCACAGAACACGCTATTTGTTTCACATCATATGTTGGCCCTTCCTTGCCATTGATAATCACAGTATTTTACATTTTAAATTAAAAGTAGGAGTAGGAGTCTGTGTCTGAACTGAACATCTTGGCTTGTATGTACACAGTGGCGCCGTATGGGGAGAAAAGTTAGGACGATTCCAAGAGTCGTGTCATTCCGATTCTAAAAAATTAGAACATTACGTTTTTTTTCTGATATTAAATTATTAACCTATCACCATTAACAGAATATTTTATTTACAATGTACTAATAAAACTAACGTTTTCTCTTTATTTTCTTTCTTTGGCAAAAGTAATCATCTGATCCAGAGAGCCTCTGTGTTTCCCAATCCCCCGGTTCCCGGCCCCAACTAGATGATCATGAAATGGTTTGGCCCTGCCCTGAAACCAGCGCCCAAACCCCTGGCGCCGCCCCTTTATGAACGCGTGTGGTTTCGTTTCGCTGGAAACCAAAAACCTCGATCTGCCCCAGGAAACGCCATTAGGCCGACCTGTATTCCTCTTGTTTAGCCTATGTACAAAATATATACAATCAAAACCTTATTTTTTCCCCCAACAAGTAGGTTCACACACCAAACAATACACGTTCTACTTTGAACTAATATTCATATATAAAAACACTGTGTGAATGATTCCTTCTGTAGCACAATGAAAAATAAAATAATATTATATTAATAATATAATATTATAATATTATATAATAATAATCTGGCAAATAATAAACAACACTATACCCTTTGAAATCGCTCCAATTGGTCCGGAAACTGAACAGCAGGACAGGACATGGAGAATAACAGCTCGAGGTATGATAAGATGTATGATAATAAGATGTACACACTATAGATTGGACATAAACACTATACAGTAGTGTGTTCATATTTATACTACCGTCTAGTGTTTATATCTGATCTATAGTGTGTACATCGTATTCTCATCATACCTTGAGCTGTTAGCGTAGTCATACCACTCTGTTCATACTGTATATATCTTAGCACATCCATACCTACCCTTACCGTTCATACATTATACATATGTACATTACTCTTCTGGTTAGAAACTGCATTTCGTTGACTCAGTACTTCTACTCTGTGCAATGACAATAAAGTATGCATCATGCCAACAACAGCTCAATTTAAGTTTGGTCCATAGTACAGAATATACAAAGCAACCAATTGCATTCAACAAAACATTTTATTATATAATATGTCCAGGGAGAGGGTAAAGGTCCAGTCTGTTCCCCACCCACTCCTGTTGTTGGTAGTACACACACACACACACACACACATTCATACACACACACACTCTCTCTCTGTTACCTGTCCGTCTATGCTGTTGATAACTACCAGGTGTGCAGTTTCTCTTAGTAGTAGAAATAAAGTAGAGACTGTGGACGAAGTACAGCCAGCCACGTCGTTCCAACTCACCTGTTGAATAGAAAAGGAAAACTGTGGTGGGAATTCTGCATACACACGTTGACCTTTGAATAGTTTAAACAAACGACCTGCTGTTAAATAAAGTCATCCAATGCAATAGGAATATATTTTCGTCGTATTTATTGAACACATACAATAGACCAGAGCTCTGCCGAGAATTCTAAGAGCAAACACCTCCGCTGAGAGTTGCTGAGAGAAGTCTGAATACAAAACACCAATGCCCCAGCTTATAAGCCTTAGTTCCCTGAGCATTCGTCATCAGAGATAAGGGAACTCTTTCCGTTATCATGACCCTGGGATGGAAACGGGCCCTATGACGAATGAATGAATGATCACCAGAACCGAGCATTTGGCGTTTGTCAGACGCTCGTCAACATCTCTCAGTACAATGGTCATATTGAAAACACTTTATCATAGATTTGGAAGTCTCAGTAGAAATGCAATATTAACACTGACTCTAATAATGATAACAATAACAATAACTTTGATTATGTTTGATTACAAAAGACAAAGAATATATATATCTATATTCCTCAGGAGGGTCTCACAATACGATGCATCTGATGCTGGCCAAAGAGTGAGACCCCAAATACAGTTTGCATTACAATATTATAGTAGAAAAACCCCACAGTCTCTTCTCCCCAGACTTGGTCTCTGCACCTGTTTGATAAGAAGCTGATGGCCGACTCCTCGGCCTCACAGAGTTCAACACAATGGAATAGTACAGACATGCACTCATCATGTACACATCATGTACGTGCTTTTGTCAGGTCACAAAAGCAACCCATAGTCACAACAGAAATGCAAGTTACCATTACTAGTTGTTCTCAAATGCAAGTCATCCATACATGTATTTTCCATCACAAAACCTTCATACTCACAGAACTCACTGTTTTCATTACTTGTGACACAACCCGACCATGTGTAGTAGACCACAATAGAAACCTGACCACATAAACAGAAAGACGTGCTCCTCCCAGAGCTTAGCAAAAGGTTCTCGTCAACTAACAACTGATTGGTCGAGCAGGGAAAGGGCATGGTCTTTTGTTTTGGACACCATACATGACAATACAATGAATGAACCGAAGGGACATCAAGGCTGGTTGATGTGGCGACGGCCTTTTTGTGGTTCCAGCGTCAAGTACTTATAAATAATTACTACATTTGTCATGAAGCATTCTTATATTGTTATGATCAGATAGATTTTGTCCCAAAAATATCTATCATATGGGTGATATTTTAGTGACTATAATGTAGTATAATGTGTGCTTTATATTAACTCATAGAGACCAGGTTAAAATGACTTTACTCAGCCAAGTCTTAAGTCTGTTTTACAGGTTATATACACGGACACATCA
Source organism: Melanonus zugmayeri (assembly GCA_900302345.1). Classification (NCBI taxonomy): domain Eukaryota; kingdom Metazoa; phylum Chordata; class Actinopteri; order Gadiformes; family Melanonidae; genus Melanonus; species Melanonus zugmayeri. The sequence continues at coordinate 9,873 of OMKN01077583.1, forward strand.
AGGGGTGGAGAGCGCCGAGTACGTGAGTATACGTGAGTATACATGAGTATACGTGAGTATACGTGAGTATACGTTAGTATACGTGAGTATACGTGAGTATACGTGAGTAGAGTATATGTGACCCACATTACAATTACAATACATCACAATATGTGGGACACTATAGAGTGTATTTAAATGGTAATTATGTGGACATCCTTGGAGAGGAATGGTCCTTGGCTCAACCAGGAAGTAGGCCGTCTCAGAATGTCTCAACAGGAACACAAGGGGACTTTTCTCTCCTCATTTTTTAGATCAATCTTTTTAGCACTCCGACTTCAGTTCGTCTTTCAGTGTGACACTTTTGACATCAAAATGGCAATATACATTCATAATTTGTCATTAAAACATTAAAATATATTTTAGTGTGTTGCAATGCTCATTGCTCATTGTATGCATAACTAGAAGGCCTAATGTTGTGCTAAAAGCACAAAACATCATATGGTGACACTTATATCTCATGTTGCGTCACACCATATGATATGAACTACATTTTCCTACACACAGAATCATTATTTATTTGATGTCATGATATTGACTATTATAACTAATTATTTAGTTTTAACTAACAAGGTTTTGCTATTGTATTATATATTTTATTGTTGCACCATCCATCTTGGGGATTGAGGAAGAGGGGGAAGAGCTGGAGGTGAACGACATGCAGCAACTTGCAAACAATATAGTCAGATATTATATTATATCATTACCTTCCTAGTAGTTTGTGAAATATCACGTTAGATTTTCTGTACTTTTTTGTACTTAAAGCGTTTGGAGGCATAAAAAGGAAAAGCTCCTCTGACTCCCCCCCCCTGCAGGAGGAGACTCACAACACCTGCAGTACCGCGATGCTGCCAGAAGGGGGAGCGCCTGTATTTCTTTGATTTGGTTAATAGTTCAACACTGTGGATGCTCTGTTAGCCGGACAATATAACGTGTTCAGTTATAAGTGGAGGGGATGTTCAAACATAAATCATAAAAGCATGAAGTATTTTTGAGAAGAAGAAAGTTGCCATTAAGTGATCTCTCTCCACCTTACAAGGTGACTCTAGGTCTAAGACAGGACAGTACAGGACAGAAGTCATTATTATTATTATACAGATACAGAGAGAGAGACGGAGAGAGAGAGACGGAGAGAGAGAGACGGAGAGAGAGACAGAAAGAGAGAGACAGAGACAGAGAGAGATGGAGAGAGAGAGACAGAGGGAGAGAGAGACAGAGATAGAGAAAAAGAGAGAGAGAGAACTTTGAATTCTAAAACACCTGTATTTAAAACGCCTTACTTTAGTCCAGCGGTATACACATAAAACAACAACACACTGTCTTTAACACACACGCACACA
>OMKN01077592.1:0-10482 GCA_900302345.1 Melanonus zugmayeri
ACATATATGACATGTCTCTCAAAGGAATAGGCTTATGTCTCTCAAATTGTAATGTAGTTAGAATATATATATATATATATATATATATATATATATATATATATATAGTGTATATATATATATATATATATATATATATATATATATATATATATAGTATTGGTATATGTATATTAAGTCTATAGAAGTCTATAGTTAAAGATGCCTTGTCTGTAGTTTAATGAATAATGAAGATGACGGCCCCTATTTTGCCACTAGGTGTGAGTGTGATTAGCCATTACAAGCTGTTTCAAAATTGTCATGTGATTTCCCTCTAGTGACATCACAAGTGAGAGTGTCCCACCAGTTGGTACAGTCCACTGGGTAGGCTGGTAGACTGATCTAGTCACGTCTGGGTGGACGCTCCCACTTGTAATGGCTAATCACACTCACACCTGGTGGTAAAATAGGGGCCCTTTATGTCCTGAGTGGAGGGCCAGGTGTCTTACATTGGAGGAGGTGCCAGCATTCTTGCGGTGGCCCGTATGCACACTCAGCAGGTAGTTGTAGGACGCACAGGGGTGGTTGTCATTCAAGACGGTTATCTTCCTCTGAAGGTTCACAGCATGCATGGAAAGGAAATACATGAATATGGTAAAGGCCTGCATTTATACAGCACTTTTCAGACCTGTGGCCGCTCAAAGCGCTTTACAATTACTGCCTCACATTCACCCAATCATACACACATTCATACACACATTCATACACCGACGGCGGTGTCAGCCATGCAAGGCGACAGCCAGCTGGTTGGGAGCAGTTAGGGTTCAATGTCTTGCTCAGGGACATCTCAAGACTTAGCTAGGAGGAGCCTAGGGATCAAACCAGCAACCATCCGGTTACCAGACAACCCGCTCTACCTCCTGAGCCACTGCCGCCCTACGTGAATGGATGAAAACATGAACAATACAGCAGAGGAAATACATGAATACGTGAATGGATGAAAACATGAACAATACAGCAGAGGAAATACATGAATACATGAATGGATGAAAACGTAAAATATGTCAGAGGAGCTACTGAAAAAAACGCTAAATAAATCACTTTTGTGAATGGGTTCATCAGACTAATAGGAACATACTTCTATATACTTATACTTTTTTTTATATATTTGATGTATTCTTTTTATGTTTTTGTATTCCACAGCTCACATTTGACCAGGTAAGTCAAGTTTTGTTTGTTCTATGGGACTTAAAACAACACCAATGAAAACACAACAAAAGTAAAAGATGTAATCAAAGAACATCACATGACGTCCTATAAAACAGCAACATAGTAAGCGGGTGGGAGAGATGGGGTCCTGACCCTGATGAGTGCCCGGCGGTCGGAGTACCAGGCCCACAGCACAGTGACCAGGTAGAGGCCAAAGAAGGCACAGAGCAGCGCCAGAACCACATAGTTGTCCTTTATGGTCTGGAACAGGCTGGCCGTCTCGGACAGGTCCAGGGCATTGGGCATGACGAAGAAGGAGTTCCCGAACAGGGTGAGGTGGTTACACAGGCACTGGGTGAGCACTGGGGTGCTCTGTAGTCCCACCTGGAAGAACCAGAGCTCTGGTTAGAACCCCCTTCCAACAAAATACATTTTAATTGCTGGGGGGCGGTAAGGGATCTAGATAATGGATAGGGGGCGCTGGCCCAAAATAGGTGGTTGAGAAGCACTGGTCTAACCCCTACCTGCTCACCAATAGAAGCGCTCGCGATTCTATTTGTTGAGAGGGGGGTGGGGGTTCTGCTCGCAATTCTATTTGTTGATGTGTCTCCTTTTAATATACCGTTGTTTTTGGACATTAAAAAGTGGGGGGGTCCAAAACTGCATTCTGAAAAAGTGCAGGGGACATGTCCCTCCTGTCCCCCCCCCAAATTACGTCCCTATCTGTATTCACTGTCTAACCCCTACCTGCTCCTTAATGACCTGTCTGTACTGTCTAACCCCTACCTGCTCCTTAATGACCTGTGATTTGCCGTGTGACTTTTGGACCATGTTGGAATTGGCCTTCCTCTCTATTGGATGAATCCGATGACAATGAAACTGCTACGCATCATTGGATATAGTGCAGAAATAAGTGTGCAACACTTCTTTTATGTTGCATTATGCGTATAAAGTAGTATATAGACTATATAGGGAACCAGATTTGTACACTCAAATCTTGGACAACACTACAAAATGGTGACTACCCTACATAGTGCACTATATAGGGCAGAAGTGGACCAATTCCAACACGGCATTGGTGTCTAAGCAAGGTGACGGCCTGACCTGGCAGCCCTCGATGCTCCACTCCTCCTGCACTGTGTCCCAGAACATGCACTTGGTGATGAAGGAGAGGAACTGTATGTTCAGGTGTTCGTCGTCGCTGCCATTGAAGAGGACCACCTTGAGGAACCACACGCCCGGTGTCTCTTCTAACATGTCGGGAGTAACCAGCCAGCGGTACCCATCTGTCACAGAAGGACATGGGTTAAATAGTCACTCTACTAAATCAGGAAATGAACACCCTAAAACAGCGGTTCCCAACCTTTTTCAACTCAACTCAAAAATAATGCGTTCTCAGAGCATGTTTTAGCCATGGATGTGATTTTAGCAGAAATACTGACACAAAACATTACGATTGTGGTCCGGCTGGCGGCGGCAACGTGGGGCAAATTAGATAAGTTCCTATCACCAAAAAAATCGATGAAATTAGTTTGTAAACCTTTTTAAACGTTTTTAAAAAACATTTTGTTTTAAACATTTAAAAACACTATTTATTTTTTAGAATTACATTTTGTCATGAAAATCATTTGCAATCATGGTACACTTGAAGTACCATCAGACCCACAGGTTGGGAATCACTGCCCTAAAAGAATCACAATAGTGGCCCAATGTGGTTTGCAAGAGGTCAAAGTAGAACAGGCAGATTAGCAGATTCGTTTTTTTTGTGTATTTTTAGGGCCTGTTTTGAGTTTACTATTTAGTCATTTAGCAGATGCTTGTATCCAAAGTGACATAGGCCTACAATGGATTCAGATACATGTCATTAAGGAGCAGATAGGGGTTAGCGCATCTTGCTCAATGATCACTTCAGTTAAACGAACAAGCCACTATCTTGTTATGACCTTGCCGTTTTATGTAAAGTCTGTTTGTAACTCCAGTATTTGCATTTTGTTTGTTCCAGTGTGACACAGATACACATTAACACACACTGGCAGTAGGCGGCAGCAATCCAGTAGTAGCCTGTCAAATTATTTGTCAAACTCCATATTTCTTCTCCTTGTCATTGTCATTCTTCTTCACCTCTTCTTCTTCTTCTTGCTCGTGTCTGTATTCGTCTTTCACCAGGGACTGTTCACTGTACACAGCTCATAGGAAGTAAGAGATCAGATATTGCGTTTCGGTAGTAGGAGGGGCCGGCGCTGACCGGATGCTAGCCCAATCATACTATAGCATCCACCCCTAGACTACTCACTACCTGTTTGGTTTAAGATGACACTATTGCTGGCATTGGTAGCATTTGGATGACTCCCCGTGGCAAGGAGCAGCAACAGCGACACGTTGGCGCTGGGTTGAATGTCGAAGACGATGGTGGCCTTGCTGTCAGTGACGTTGAATGAGGTCATGATGGTCGTGCTGTCCTTCATCTCCACGGTTTCATTCCGAAGTCCCAAAGCATTGTTCGGGAAGAAGATCTGATGAGACAAGACGTGTATAGATTTGAATCACATGTTTTGGGACACTTTTGGTCTATCAGCATTCCATAGCATTGTTGTCAGCACCTGGATATTAGCATTGGGACTACAATGTTTGTAGGAAGACTTTTTGTGGCATCCTTGCTACTACAATGGATATCCTTCCATTTGAGCCACTTACGTAACTCTAACACTGTACTTCTTCTATAACTACATATGGGTCATGGGTCAAGTATGTATGGATGGCCCCAGCAGGTTGATTCTGTACCTCTATCATCTCTGACAGGTTGCCCAGGCTGATGGGTGTCAGCCCGTGGGACAATGAGAAGCTGCATACGCTCTTCACGATGGTCTTGTGTGGAACCTTGTAAAAGGAGCCCAACTGTGAGGAGGAAAGAGGGAGTTTATTGCAGACCTCCTCTCAATGCAGCAAACAACAATAATCAACAGGGACAAACAAAGGCAAAGACAATGTTTTGTCCTGCTCGCGACTATCTTCTGTCTAGCGGGAGACAGGCGTTTATCTTTGGGGTCGTAAACTAACATTGTTGTCTAAAAACACACAGAAACACACAGAAACCCGTCATGGAGCAGCCCTTCACATTCACCATCAATTGGAGTTTTCCATGTGATCCTAAAACACCCGTGTAAGCGATAGTGGGCCGACACAGAGGAACTATATACACTTCCTTCCACCTCATACAGAAGGATACCTGAGAACTATAGGGGAGGTGAGCCACAAAGTGCTCACGGTCAGCCTCTGTGACCTCTCTCACCAGGTACTAGGTGAGCTGCACCCAGGGGACACAGACTGTTGGACCAGGCACACACACGCCCACACAAGCCCTGTTTACACTGCCGTTTCGTTGCAGGAATCTTGCCGGCTCGCCGGAATGGGGGATCTGAGTTGTTGCGGCAATATGCCGGGAAGGGGGATAGTCAAATTGCTGTGAAAATGCCGCATTCCGCAACAATTCTGCAACAGCATCGGCCGCGTCACCACGTCCTGACTGAATCGGATGCTCTCTGCGGACAGAGAGTGTCTGATGTGACGCGATGCGGCGCGATAGTTGGCTGCGTCGGCCGACACTGTTACATCACAAGCCACGCCTCTGATTCTGGAAAGCCGGCATGCTGTGTAAATGCACCCACGGTTGCGGCAATAGTTGCCGGGTTCACGCACACATGCACACACACACACACACACACAGGTATATTGGACACATATATATACCTGGGTGATGACTTTAGGATACTGTTGGAGGTGAGGTTTTAATGCCGAGTAGGAAGGGAATTTAATAGACGGCCCATCTGGCTCAGAGGTAAACACTGCATTCCCTATTTCTTCTGGTTTCAGCCTGTGAATAACCAATTTTCAAGGAAATTAAATCAAACAGAATAAAAATGTACCTAAAAATCAACTAATACTTAAAACAAGAATACAATTACTAAAATCAAATATGTATACTATTATAAAGTACTTCATCACAGTTTAAAATACCTTATTACAGTTACAGTCTGTCCTTTATCACAGTTAGTCTCCTTTATTACAGTTGCAGTCTGTCCTTTATCACGAGCTGACGAGGATGCGAAGCACGTTCAGCCATAGACTCATCCCTCCTCGGCACTCTACAAAGTGCCTTGGCCAGTCCTTTGTGCCACTGGCCATCAGGCTCCATAATAAAACATGACCCGATACTGCAATATCATCCTAGTCACTGTACATATATACATATTTATTATTATTTATTCATAACACACCCTGTACAGTAATTTATTTAGGATTATCTTTATCTTTATCTTTCTTATCTTATTATTATGTGTATTCTTATTATCTTGGTTTGTCTTAACTCTGTATTCCCTAACTCTGTATTCCCACTTTTACCTGTGTTTCATCCCCTTTACCTTTACTGTTGCTGCTTTGACACCTGAATTTCCCTACGGGGATCAATAAAGGTTTATCTTATCTTATGTTATCTTATCAGTCTGTGCTTTATCACAGTTACAGTCTGCTCTTTATTACAGTTAAGGGCTCTGCATGCTTCTGCGTAACTTAAGCAACTTGTTCAACGTTCGCGCAACGCGACCATGTCGCAGCGCTCTGCAATACATGCTTCAGCAACAGCAACGCGCAACATAAGCAACATAGTATCCCGGATGTAGCTTGCGAAACCGCAGGCTGCAAACTGTTGTAATGTCCGCTCTAGGGGCTGTTAATATGTCACTTTATTAAGTTTTAATATTTTTTCAGGCGAGAAAGTAACCATGTAGATTCAGAATATGTGCTCAGTTTATCCAAATAACGCCTGTTTGGAAATTTCGGACGCGATGAGCCGCCGGTCGGGTGAGAGCAGCGGTCATCTCAGCTGCTAGCAGCCCAACTCCTGAGCTGATCGGCTGGTCAACGTCCGTCTCATCCCGGGGAGAACATGATCCATGAACTGATCTGAGCTCTGGGCTGATTTACCGCTGGCTCTAGGCTGCGTTTCCCGAATGTACCTTACGTGTGTCTGTGTGTGTACATCGGGTACATCGATATCGGGAAACGTATGTCTCCACAGCATTTTGACGCTACTCCGCTTAATAATATTTGCGTTGTTGTCGATCGAGCATGTAGTGCCCTTTACAGTCTGTGCTTTATCACAGTTACAGTCTGTCCTTTATCACAGTTACAGTCTGTGCTTTATCACAGTTACAGTCTGTCCTTTATTACAGTTGCAGTCTTTCCTTTATCACAGTTACAGTCTATCCTTTATCACAGTTACAGTCTGTGCTTTATCACAGTTACAGTCTGTGCTTTATCACAGTTAGTCTGCCCTTTATTACAGTTACAGTCTGTTCTTTCAGCCAACATTTCCTGGTCTAGTTTTCCTACAGCCTACAGGTCTTACACAGCCAAACTCACAATAGGGATATTAAGAAGGATATTGTTGGGAATCAAACTCTACCTGATCTGGTAGATGGTGCCTGAATCGTGGTGAATGGTCAGGGGTTGATCTGAGACCAGTAGGATGCTGATGGTGGCGTAGATCTCATAGATATGCTCAAACAGGGACTAGAAGAGTATAGTAAGACATCTATCAGATATTTAGTACAATTAATTCAAGATTTACTTAAAGGATAACTTCGCCGATTTTCAACCTTATCTCCATCTATCCACATTAGGGATATAGTGTGAAAAATGCCTGCAGTTGTTACCGATGCTCTGTGTCTTTGGGGTGCAGCTCAGCACACAAATCTTACCCCAATGCCGTCATTTGACGGAGTTGGATGACGTGAAACACGTCATCCGGCAGACAAAAGTAGCGGGGAGATCTGGGTGCAGGCAACATGGAGGAATGGTAAACATTGTTCATTTGCATAGACTACCCACAGTGAAATGATAGAAAGGTGGTTGAAAATCGGTGAAGTTGGTGAGCATTGCATGTTCAGTCAGGTTTTGACCAAAGGCAATTATTACTGCAAACAAAAGACCTTCCTACTGTAAAACAATAACTTTCTTACTGCAAACCAGCAACCTTCCTACAAACCAAAAACCTTCTTTCTGCGAACCAAACATCTTACTATGAACCAACAACCTTTCTCCTGCAAACCAAGCACCTTATTACTACTGACCCAAGGACCTTCTAACCGCGAGGCAGCTCAGCACCTATACCACATTCAAAACAACTCGGAACTCGGAAGTTTCAATTCGGGATTTCCGACTTCCGATATCATTGCGTTCACACTGTAAGTCAACTTGGGGGGAAAAAACATGGATGCCTGAAGGAAGTTCGACATATTGTGGCTCATTGCTGAATGCAAAAAATATATGCAGCAGCAATTTATGCAAACACTGGCTAGCTAATTTAATCAGTAAAATAGCTGTTAAATTCCACATATTGCTATAATCACAGCGAAATATAAACGATACAAACACATATTCCATAATTACACATCAAATTATGTGTTAAAATGTCTACAAACACTAATAGTTTCATTCCTATTAACGATGAAGGCCGCCATGTTTGATGTTGTTTTCCTGACATCAAGTCAGACTAACCGGAGCTCTGAAATTATACCCACATTTCTGACCTGTAATTCCGAGTTGGACAACCAGTCAATTAATTTTTAACCAGTCAGACCTTGTTTTTTATGAGTTCTGAGTTGTCTTGAACACAATACTAAACCTGCAGGCTCTGGGACTAGCCTGAGTTGCAGTGTCTGACCTCGGGGTTGGGGTTCGTGTCGATGTCACACTTCTTCTCTGACAGGAATCGGATGGCCTTGCAGCAGTTGATGATGTGCCTGATGGTCACGTTGTGACTGGTCGCGTACTCTGGTGTCATCTTCTTGACGGCTGCTGCTAGTTGGGAGATGAAGGCATCCTGAGGGAGAGAAGACGTTCTGTTGAGTTATGATTAGGAATGTTATTCAGTCATTAAGGTCTACAAAGTGGTGTTAATGAACTGTCTACAATATCAATAGGATACTATGTCAGTAGGATATAACTATGATGTTACTGACCCTGTTATCATTGGTCAGTGGTATTGCGTTTGTTTCCATGCCAAACAGTACATTATCGGAGGCCTGATTATGAAAACAGGATTGAAAGAAAGTATTGTTTACTTGAAATACATAAACATATGTAAATAAATACATACAATTTAGGTCAAAATGAAACATCTCTGACCTCAAGAGCGATTTCAATCGGTTCCGTCAGTATTGATCTGGCAAAACCTGGGGGGAAAGTATTCTTTTAGTAAATAATGATATAACATTATTAAGATGAGTGTGTATGTGTGTTGCACCTATACTGTATGGAGCTGTAGAGAGAGACACACTGTATGTCACATAGTCTATCTTAGTAGGTTTTACCAGAGAGAGAGATAGATTAGAGAGAGAGAGAGAGAGAGAGAGAGATGAGATGTTGAGTCTAACTTACGAGTTTTTTGTTGGCCAGTTGAAGATTCTTCATCCTGAGGAGAAAATGAAAAATGAAGTAAATGAAGTAAGTAGTAGTATTTTGTCTGAGGGCTTTTCTGTTGGTCTTGTTATTAAACTATCGGGAATTAATGGCCTTTGGGCAAGGCACAAGTGTATACTCATGACAAAATAAAGATATATTTAAAACCAAACAAAAACAATAGTTTTTAGACTAGTGCACTATTTTTTATTCAAGAATAAAATTCTCTCCTTACCGTTGCTTCTTGTGTAGGCAGTATATCTGTTCAATGGGAGGAATGGCATAGAGACTGTTAAAGGCCTGCTCATTCACAGTAAAGATTTATACGTTATATGTCAAATAACTCTTCTTCCATTAGTCAAGTCTTTGGGTGTCGAGGCATTCACGGTTCTACGTGGGATTCTATTGTTTTCATTGACTGAATATATGAGACATATGAGACATATTATATATACATATATATAATATATGGATATATACATATACATATATATAGGCATATATATATGCCGAGTTATACTTCTATAAGCAGAAATATAGGTCTGCCTTGTGTGTGTGTGTGTGTGTGTGTGGGGGGGGTTACCCAGAGAGCAAAGGTAGCCCCGCCTCTTGTCACATTCCTGTGATGTCACCAGGTGAATGTTGGGGTCCAGGTAGGTACACAGGAACAAGGACGAGTCCCTCCAAACCTCCCATTCTGTTGAATCTGGACAGAGCAACACACACACACACACACAAACAAACAAATACAGATGAAGACATATGCAAACACACACACACAGATGCAAATACATACAACATCACTCTATACAGTATGCCGACAGTATATATACTACAGTATATTTTATATTTATATTGTATATTATACATTAATATAGTATATTGTATATATCCAGTCCACAGTAGAGTATGCATTATATATAAAGTCCACAGTACAGTATACTTTATGCACCTATACAGTACAGTATATACTGTATAGTCAATAGTCCCTAGTACAGTATATGATATATATTTGTATATATTTGTCATTGGCTCACCCATGGGGGGTATGTGATCCTGTTCTTTCACCCCCTCTCCAAGCCACCAGGTCAGGTTAGACTCCAGCATCTTTCCCCTGAGGCTCTGGAGGTAACCTGTGCTACCGACCACATCCAGGAGCTCTCCTCCCCTCTCCTGGCACGCGTCCTCTGCCTCGAACCAGCCCAGGGAGTCCTCCACAAACTCATAGCAAGAGTTTCTGAAGGCGTGGAGGTGTCGCGGTGGAGACGAGTCATCGTGTAGCGTGTCCCTACACACCTCAGCAGCTGATACAAATTCAGCAGGAATCGCAGTGCAGGTGAAGAAGACGAGGAGAGGAAGGAGAAGGCCCATGGTAGCTCTAGTGGAAGACGCTCAGTGTCCTAACTCCACGGACACTGTGGCCACCACGATGTAACGCTTGGCAGGGCTGAAGGAAAACTCCAAGCCTTCCCTTAGGAAAACTCTGCATACATTCTTAATACTTTAGGGAAATCACGGCAGACACTCAAACAAGATGCAAACCACTCAAGGTTGGAGAAGACCTTTAAAGTTGCTCCTTACTTCAACTTCCACTGGAGAGCTTATCATGCTATGAATCCTACTGGATTCATGGCATGATTCTTATTAAATCTATCTATGTATCTATGTATCTATGTATATAGACCTATCTATCTATCTATCTATCTATCTATCTATCTATCTATCTATACATCTATATATCTATCTATCTAACAATTCAATTCAATTCAAAGGAGTACAATTATAAAAAAATATATAATTATAAAATGATCATTCAAAAGAAAAGAAAAACAAGTG